>PVKH010012689.1:0-17161 GCA_004027955.1 Chaetophractus vellerosus
GAACCCGGGGCCTCCCATGTGGTATGCCGGTGCCCTATCCACTGGGCTATCGAGCCGGCCCCTGCAGCTTTTAACTCACAGTTTTGCCATCACAATTCTTTTCATTTGCCCCTCTTTCCTCTGGGAAGTGTCTAGCCTTCCCTTGGTGTCCTAATCCCTAGAAGATTTTTTTTCAGGCCATTTCTGCCTGTTGTCTCGCTATTTTTCTGGAAGAGAGACCCATGTCTTTCTAGTCTACAGTCTTCATTGAGCAGTGTTTCATATGTTTGTTGATCATCTGTATATCTATCTCAGAAAAAATATCATTTTAAATCATTTTCCCATTTTTAACTTGAATTATCTGTCTTTTTTCTGTTGAATTGTAGCATCCATTTCAATCATAATTTTAAATGGTGCTTCACAGAAGCAAGCTTGTAGTAACAATAGAAATTGAACTTAAAAATCACTTTTAAGTATGAAGTATACATAATTTGGCAAATACCTGGACATCAATGTATTCAACACATATCATGAATTACCTCCTATATTAGAGACAATTTGACTTATGAGGCTTACATTCATGACAAATAGTGACATAAGTTAACAATATATATATTCTGTAATGATAAGCATCTAGAAAGAAATAAAAAAAGGAGTTCATGGAAAGGAATACTTGACTGGGCAAGAAAAGCTGCTCTAAAGAGATGGCATAGACCTGATTCCTAAAGTAATCAACTTTTCAAGGAGACATTGGAAACAATGCAGTAGCAACAGTGAGAGTAAACCTCTAAGACAAAAATTAAAAATTGGGACGTTTAAGGAAGAGTAAAGCAGAAGGTTAGTGTAGTGAGCATTTAGTGGACAAAAGGGAAAATAAAATAATCATATAATATCATTTATGCTATTGTTAGGAATTTAGATTTCTTCTACATTGTATGAAAAACTACTAAGGTATTTTAAACAGGGGATTACAAGATCTGTTTCCTTGTGAAAAGATTGCCTTATCTGCAATCCTTTGAATGGTTCCCTGAAGGCAAAATTAGCATAGAGCCCATGTAGGAAGATATGCAATGGTCAAAGAAAAATCTTTTTTTCGATTTGGATTCTGGTGGTAATGGTGGTGATTGAACAGATGCAAGTTATTTTAGTAGAAGTGCTAACAAGATTGTTAATGGACTGGATGATGAAGGGATGGCACAAATGGTGAAGGAAATGGAAGAATTCTGATGATAGCAACTTATATAGCTGGATTATCTGCATATGTCCTAGTTTTCCAGGCTGCTATATTAGTTTGCTAAAAGCAGTGCTGATGCAAACTACCAGAAATCTGTTGGCTTTTATAAAGGGGATTTATTTGGGGTGACAGCCTGCAGTTCCAAGGCCATGGAATGTCCAGCTCGGCACTATAAGAGATGCTTTCTCATGAAAACTGCTACGTTTGATCCTAGCATATTGCCACGGGGTGAAGCAAGATGGCTGCAGATCTCTGCCCATGTTTTTTTCCCCCCTCTGGGTTTCCTCTCTCATGCTAGTTGCTCTGCTTTCTTCCTGTTATCAGCTTCAAGCTGCCATAGAGCTTGTCTCTTATGGCTTTCTATATCAGTAACAGCTATTCTGGGCTCTTCCCACAATCACCTGTAAATTGTCAGGCCAATGGCTTGTCTCTCCCCAAGGTCTCAGGTGTTTGAGCATGCTCCTTTCTTTCACATGGCAGGATCAAAAATGACAAGAGTTCTCTCTTCCTGTGTCTGTCTGAGTGAGTGTCCATTTGAATCAGACCCAGTAAGGGGGTGGGGATGCAACTTGAGTCCCACCTCACTGAGATTGTCCAATAAAAAAGACTGTAGCAATCTTAACAGGTAATCTAATCAAAAGCCACTCAGCTGAATTTAATGTAACCAAAGGGCATCACAACCAGAGGAATAGATTAGTTTACAAACATAATTTTTTTCTTTTGGGGAGTCATAAAATAATCTCAAACTACCACAGTTGCTATGACAAATTCTAACAATGAACTAGCTAAAACAACAGGAATTTTTTGGTTCATGGTTTTGAGGCCAGGAGAAATTCAAAACTGAAACATCAGCAACACAATGCTTTCTCTCCTAATTCTATAAATTCTGTTGCTAGCTTGCCAGCAATCCTCCGGGTTCCTTGGCTTGCATCACTGCCTCACATCATATGGCAATATTCTCCCTTCCAGGTTCCATTGACTTCTGGCTTCTGAATCCTCCCCATCATTTTCTATCATTATGTATGAATTCCTCTTTATGAAGGACTAACGTAATCCAGATTAAAACCCAAGCTGACTAAAATGGCTGCACCTTAACTAAAATAACATCTTTAAGAGATATTATTTCTAATAGGTTCATAGCCACAAGAATGTAGGTTAGTATTGAGAACTTGTTTTTTTTCTGGGGTACATAATCTGCCATAGGGTGAATGACTAGTGGTGCCACTGATTTAACAAAGGAAAATATTTAGTAATGATGTTTGATAAATAGGGTGCTTTTCTTTATGGAACAATCTTCCAATCTAAAGCCCAATTGTGGGAACAGATGTAACTCAAGTGGTTGAGTGCATGCTTCACATATACGAGGTCCCAGGTTTGATCCCCAGTACCTTCAATAAACAAACAAACAAATGAAAAGCCCAACTCTTATTGGGGAGCAGATGCAGCTCAGTGGCTGAGTGCCTGCCTCCCATGTATGAGGTCCTGGGTTTGATCCCCAGTACCTCCGAAAAAAAAAAAAAAATGCTCGGCTTATATTTATTTTATGTGTAAATGTTTATTTTTTTGAGTAAACATCACTCCCAATGGATCTAGAGATGATTATACCTCAGAGCATGTGATATGAAACAAGGCCTGTTTAAATGCTTAGAATAAATAATATTTTAAGAAGACTTAGGCAGCAGCCAAGTTTAAGTATAGATCCTACTTCTGTGGCTACTAAATGAGAAAACAGTCTGGACTAATTTTCTGTTCAAATGCTATTATATAAACTTCATGGCAAATGATTAAAGGCAGGGGTATATTGATTTCTCTAAACGTTTCTTTTCTTTGGTAATTTTAAGCCTTTGTTTTCATTGCCCACTTCTGACACCAATTAATATGGAAAATGTCAGGAACTAAGTCCAGATTTTCACAGATGTCAAACATCAAAAGTAGCAATATTTATTTCACTTCCTTCCTTCTGCTAACTTTCTAGTGAATATAAGATCTTACATACATGGATTGAATAAAAAACTGGGTTTATATCAATAGCTATTGTACAATTTGCTGGATATTTCCATGGTAGTTCTTTATTCTCCTTCAGATACCTCACCCATTGTAAATACTTCAAACACTTCAAACCTTGTATCTGGGTTGAGTTGAGTTCAGAGAGGAGATGTTAGGCCAAATGTTCAGATATAGTTATTCAAGTATAAAGAAATTTAAGAGACATTAGCAAGAACATTTCTCTTTACCTTCATATTTACCTTGATGTTCAGTTGTTTTTACTTTTTTTTTCCTCAGAAGTACTCTTTCCCTTGAAAGGAACAAAAGCAGACCCTAATTAGATTTAGCCAAAATACTTATACATATTTATTGGTCTGTGGGGGTGAGAATTACTGATGCACACAACTAAATTGCATGGAATGCAGTGGTCCCTAGATTTACAGATTTGAATGTCATCAAGATTCTACCTCTGACCTTGTTTCTGTATGTTGGTTCTATTCTTTTTATTGCAGCTTTATATATATTGATAGGAAAGTGTACAATGAAGGCAATGGTGGTTAGAAGGAACAGCTGACCAATGGAAACATAATTGCTACAATCCCACAGTTTAATTATCAAAAATTTAAGGGTTCTTTTTCCCAGCCTCACTTCCAAATTATCCTGAGAAAGGATTTTAATTCACTCAATGTGATGGTTAATTGCATGTGTCAGTCTGGCTAGGTTAATATGTCCAGTCGTTTGGCCAAGCACAAACTAGTCTGATTATTACCGTGAGGCTATTTCTTGGATTTAAATCATTATTCAGCTTGTTGCATCTATGGCTGACTATACCTACATTCAACAAATAAGATTGCTTTTAACAATGAGAAGCCTCTCCACATCCAATCATTGGGAAGCTTTCAGCCGTCAGAAAGAAGAGTTTCCATTTCTATTTCTGCCAGTCAGCTTCTCCTGGGAAATGGGTTATCACCTTTACCTGAGTTGCCAACCTGTGGCTTGACCTGTGGAACTCAATGTTACCATAGAGTTCCCACCTTGCAGGCTACCCTATGGAATCTGGACTTCCCATCTTCACAGACTTGTGAACCAGTTCCTTAAGTAAATCTCTTCCTTTCAGTTCTGTTTCTCTGGAGAAAACTAATACACCTGTTTCATTAGCCAGCCTCAACAAGTCCTAATGGCAAAATGGAAGAAATATCAAGACTGGCTTAGTTTGGATCAGCTGCCCACAAATTACTTACCCTATCCTAGGATAGAAAGGAAATAAAGTCTTGTAAGACATACCAGGATGGAGAAGAAATGAAATTATGTCACAAGATGTCAGTTCCAATTTGACAAACATAATAAAATAATGTGTAAAGAGAGTTTCTCCAAATAAGAGGTAGCCCAATTATATTTATATTAGAAATATAAATGTACACAAATGGCTGGTTATTGGCAATGAAGAAAAATATTGAAAAACTCACTGAACTTGAAGACTTGAACAACACAGTGCAAACCAAGAAAGGAAAAAAAAGTGGTCTAAACTAGAAATCTGTTTCACAGTTTTAGTCATTTATTATTAGATAGTATTTCCAATGTGCCATGTGCTTCTTAAAATATTAAATTATTTCCTTTGCTTGAGAAAAAATGTTTTTGCTTCTGTTGTGTTTTGAAGGATACCTAAAGAAATAATGCAAAAGCCAAAATTTTTTGCATACCTACATTTATTATGATGTTTCTAAGTCTTTTAAAATGCTTATAAACTAGACTCTTCATAAATTTTATGGAAAGTGGAAGATAACAGTATTTCTCTTTTACACACGGATAGCCTGAGGCAGAGACCTTAAGTCAGTTTTTAAAAACACATACAGTCATTCATGTGTAGAGGCAAGCCTTGATGGGAAAGATGGATACTCTGTTTCTTTAACCATACAGTTTAACTGCTACTCTTTAAGTAGAGAAACTAGTGATCCATGCCTTCTATTTCTTTCCACTTAATTACCTGGAATCAGATTGGTCTCTAAGTCCATTTGCCTTCTGAGTTCATTTTTTAAAAGCCCCTATTGAGGTGTTTTATGAAAAACTTTCAAATATTAGAAAATTACATTTTGCATATGGAATAGATCTATGTTATTAAGAGAAATAAGGTAGTAAGGGAAAGACAATGGAAATAAGGCAATAAGTGAAAGACAATATACACTTAGAAAATGTCTGAATACCTTGGAATTGATTTCACCAACTAAATAAAACCTATTTCTAAGAAAAATTGACTAGGAAGAAAAAAAACTTCAGGTACATAAAAAATGCATTAAAGGTACTTATACAAAAGCAAACTTTAAATGAACTCTCTATAAAACTACAACTACAAGAGCAGACTTTTAAATCAGACCAACATTAAACAAGTGCAACAAATGTATGTGTCAATACTGCAATGGTAAGAGTTTATAGACCCATGTTGAAAGTGTAGGATATAGCAGAATGGCAGGTATATAATGAGTAAACTCTTAGAAACAGCAACAGAACAACTGCATTGGAAAACATACAAGATTTTCAAATATTTGATTCAGGTATTGAGTCTTAACCCCAAACACATCAACTTATTTAAAAAGAGAAGAAATATGTTAAAAAAATACACTCCATTATTGTTTCCTATTTTCTGATTATGCAGAAAACTTTTGTTCATTTTCATCTAAGATTATTATGAGCATAAATTAAGAAAATGTATGGAAGTATCTACCATAAAGCATTTCATATAACAGGCGTCCATCACTCCTAGTTTTGATCATACTTGCTTAATATGATTTTCTAATTTCCAGGAAACAATATCCTATAACACCTCAAAAATTCCTTATATGATAATGTAATTATCCACATAGACAGTTATAAAATATAATTTGAATTACAACCTATTACCCTTTTTTTTTTCCTTAAAAAGCTAACTCTGTACATAACCTTGTCTCAATATTCTCCTTAGGGAAAACAATAATAGGATACTGAGAAGAAATATTCTTTCAACAGAAGAAGTCCTGAAAAATAATTGCTTTGGCTTGAACTTCAACCTCAGCCATCTAAATTTTATAATTTGCCCCTACCTGATGTAACTATTTCCATTTAATGCATATCAACTTATCTACATATCATCCTTATAATGAAGATAATAATAGTGCCATAAAGTGATCAGAATAGTTCCTGGCATGTGAAAGTTCCTAGAAATCTTTAGGTATATGTAGATATTGGGAATAATAATACCAATATATTTGTGGGATTCTTATAAGATTGTAGAAGGTGTTATTTTCCTTAAAGCTTAAATTTAAAAAAAAATAGATTTTAAAGCACTATGGCCTAGGAAAGAGCACAGGTTCTGGGGGCAAAATTTCTGGGTTTTAGAGCTCAGCCTCAATCACATTTCAACATTGCCCCTTGGAATTAAAGTTTCTACATATATTCTGCCTTCAATGTACCTTTTTACACTTATAGCTCTTCTTTTGACTATACTCCATATTTTATTGCCTATTTCAAGTTGACAGATCTTATCATCTCCCCACTCAAGCATTACTACTTCTAACTCAATTAATTAAGTCAACTTGAGAACATATCATCCTTAAGGATTCTGCTTTACTCTGACTACTCTGGTTTAAGAACCACAGATTCTACATATTTATATCTTTTTACTTTTGTCCTAATATCACACCTATGAATCATTTAAAGCCTACATATTCATAGTTTAATTTATTTTTAACTACTAATTTATATACATAAAATTTCTCACCTATGATATTTTAAGATTTGGAGGACAGGGATGTAAAGTTTTTAATTTATTCAGCAGATATAACTATGTATAGAGCTAGGTACAAAGTACCAAGTTGGGCCTCACCAAACTTGCAATATCTTACCCAGAGGTATGTTTAAAGAAACATTCTCTGATCTTCTCTCTGTAAGGAGATGTGCAGAAATCCAACATTTCACCAGACATGTATAGCACTTTCAGTTATAAAAACTGTGGAGAATGATCTTGATTTTATAGCAAAATTTTAATTGACAATAAAAGGCTTCTTTTAAGAGACAATGTTAGAATAATAGTATAAATTAATGTACATTCAAAGATATATATTTATTTATTTTTAGTAGAAAGTCCATTATTTACAATATTTATGACAGTGGAAGTCATAAATGTTTAATCTGAAAAGCTCATTATTAACTGGAAGCAATTTAAGAATTTATACACATTTTGCAATGTGATATACAGGTGGAATGCATATAGACCTTTCCCATTTGCATATTTCTAAGATATTTTTTCCCAGGTTGCCACTAATATCTGGGTATGAGGCTGACTTCCCAATGTTTCCTAACAGAGAAAAAAAGTTTGAGTGATGTCCTGCAGACTATTGTTGCCTTTTATAGCATCTTATTCACCTGCCCCTTCATTTCCGTTTTATACTAACAGGAGTAGTGCATTTCCTTGTTCTTTCTTTCCCTTGATATGGCAAATATCAATAAAAATGTGATTTACAATAAAATGTTTGTGACCAATTGTGTTAGTCTTTCAGTAACATTTGAATTTTAAGTAAAAGTTTAGCTTGAGGAAAACAATGACTAGCAGGCTATAACAACTTGATTTAATGGAATTGGAGAATTTTTATAATTTAGATTTTATGCCAAATCCCAGTTTTCCCCTTCCAACCCCTACTCTGTCCATGTGTGAATCTGCTTTTGGTCTACATGTGAATTATATCCCTGAGATTTTTTTCAATGCATTATAATTATAAAGGACAATATTACATAATAAACTTAAAAATAAAGCTTTTAAAATGTTAAATATTTAATTTTTAATATAAATGAAGATATCTAATACTGCTTGAATTTGGTAATGACCGTTATCACAAAGAGAATTATTAACATTCCATATTGAATACTGGAAACAAGTGATGAAATTTTTATATCTGCCTAGTTAAAAGACAATTTGTTAGATGTCATTTAGCACACTCTTTTCGTCAATGTTGTAATGAGATACAGAAGGTATTACTTGTTTTCAAAAAGAGGTTATTTAGTAAGAAAAAAATCAGCCCATAAATAACAAGAAAAACATTTGCATAATCTTTGAAGGTAGTTTAAAATCATCTAAAGTGAAATTATATTTTTCAAACCTACTTTAGTAAATACCAATTTGGACAAAGGTACTACTTTATGGATGTCATATATTTACAGACCAATATAGTACAATATCAATGGGGTCAATTCAATTACAACCATCTGTATCTGGCAGAAACATTGATTAGTTACTTGTACGAGTATATTTGTTACAGGTAGCTTGATAGCGTTTTTATAAACTGTGAGATAGTGACATAGGATTAAATAATATCTCCATATTAAATTTTTAAAAATCAACAAGGAAGGGATATTTGAACATTAAACAATACAAATGAAGGTGCAACTCATCAAAGCTGTAAGGGAATGACATTAAAATAATATTTAAAATTTAATGTGAACTATGATATGATCAATAACAAGAATATAGAAATTAGTTTCATTTTTATTTTTGATTAAAGTTTATGCCTTTAAGCAGGATTTAGACTATAATACAGCTGTTCAGTGCTGTGTCGTTGTTCCCCCAGCTACAAATAAAGTTGTTTCTTATCTATCCCTTCTGCTGAATTCTTGCAGCAGTCAGGGATGCTTGGTCTCATACATGTTGATGGGACAAAAAGAAGTTATACTTTTGCTTTTGAAGCTTATCTAAAGGGTGGTATGACATAGCTATGATTATACCAAAGAAAGACTGAGACATTTCAATGCATATGGTAGAGTGGCTCTTAGCCCTCTAAATGGAGTCCTTTATAAGAATGAAATTAAGACAAAGAGAGAGAAAGCCATGGAAGCAAAAAAACTGAATGCAATGGAACCTAGAAGAGAAAGGAGAGACCAGCAGATGTCGATGTGCTTTGTTGTGTGACAGAGGGTCTGGGATCAATGGCAGTCAGTCCAGGGAGAAAGCATGCCTTGATTTAGACATTTTGCTCTGCCTCAAAACTATAAGCTTATAAGCCAATAAATTCCCACTGTTAAGAGCCAACCCATTTTGTAGTCTGTTTTAGGCAGCCTAGCAAACTAAAACAAGGAGAAAAATTATTTTTCTATTTTTTCAGAAGAGAACATTAACAGCATGTTTGTATGGTGGTGGGAAAGATTAAATTTTGGAAAAAACCTAATGGTTCAGGGTAAGGAGGTGAAAATTGTTAGTTTTTGCCATTGAATAGGAAGATGGGTTGGGGTAAGAAAATGGGTTGGATTAAAGCAGTTAAGTGGAGGAGCTGGCTTAATGGGAGCAAGGACAGTAATGGTAGGAAAAAGGGCAGAGTACATGGGTAAAGATGCATGCTCTTGGTAGTTTGTATAAATTCCCTTCTGATTTGAACAAATTTCTCAGTGAAATAGGAAGCAAGATGAATAGAAAATAATGAATACTCAGGAGAATGTATTACAGATTTGAAAAGGGAAGGAAATGTTTTTTTTTTTTTAAATCTAGGACAGTGGGAGGGTAGTGGCTAGAAAAATATAGTGTTTAAGTATTAATAAATTTAAGTTGAGAAATTTGGAGGTTTGTATTTTTTTCCAGCTAAAATGAAGCTAATGATAGTCAATGTTGAGTAGGTGAAGAATTGTATTTAATCAAGGTCGTATATTATTAAACCTCATACAGTCATTCAGTCATGAAATATTCATTAAACACCTCTCATATGTCAGTAATTCTTCTAGAAACTTGGAATATTTCTATAACAAGGATGGCAAAACCTCTGCTCTCAGTGCTTGCAATCTGTTGGGGAAAAATTAATCATACAACTTAAGAGGGCAATGATAGAAACATTATTGTAGTGTAAGTTAAAATTTCACTTAGAATTTATGAATGAAGACATCCCTAAAGGACACAAGGCACTTACTAAGACCATTATATTGCATAGTTATATTTGGTAAAAGGTAGGGAGAGTGTGATTTAACTGGCAGAAGAGAAAAACGTGGTTTTTGTTTTTTTGTTTGTTTGTGATTTAGTTTTCTAAAGGCTGCTGGGAGCAATACCAGAAGTGGGTTGGCTTTTTAAATGTGAATTTATTAGTTTAAAAGCTTACAGTTCTGAGGCTATGAAAATGTCCAAACCAAGGCATCATCAGAGATGCTGTTTCACCCAAGGTCAGCTGTGGGTGATCAGGTAAAATGGTGGCTCTGCCCATATCAAGGAATCAAGTAAAGCTCTCTCTATGATCTCAATTGTGGGAAATCAAGTATATGGCTCATGTCTCCCTCTTCTCCAGACCTCCTCACTTTCAACTTCTCATGGGCTTCTTTTCATGCCTATGGATTCCACTGATTCTAGCCTCTGGCCTCCTGGATCTGTCTCTCAGCCTCTAAGGTTTCTCTATCTCTGCACTTCTCTCTCAGCATTTTGGGGTTTCTCTGTCTCTGCCACTTCTGTGTGTCTGCTGATTTCAGTCCTTCATTTATAAAGAACTTCAGCTAGAGAACCAAGTCTCGCCCTGTGACATGCCTCACTGAAGTGATCCAATCAAAGTCCCTCCACTGAATCCAATCCAATCAAATGGTTCCACACCCACAGGAATGGATTAGCTTTAACATCATGATCTTTTCTGGGATCCACAAAAAGCTTCAACTGTCACAGTTTGGTTGGCTGTTTTTAATTTCCTTCTGTAAGTTGCCATACTGAATATTTAAGTAAGCCAAACATGATATTGGATTTACTTTTCATATCAATACTTTCTATTTAAAGAAGTTTTAGCATTTATTATACACTTTGGATAGATCATATGGTAGGTGAATATATTACAATAAAACTGCTTAATAAACAAATAAATAATTGTGCAAGAATAGCCAGAAATAGCAGCTATGTACAGCAGTGGAAACAGATTGAGAGGTGAGTAATTTTCTTCTTTGTCTGCTTTTTTAAATTATTATTGAAATAATGAAACTGCTCAAATAATGATTGAGGTGATGAATGCACAAATATGTGATTATACAAAACACCATTAATTGTATACTTTGTATGAATTGTATGCTCTATTAATATGTATTAATAAAATTTATTTGTTTAAAAATTAAAGAAGACTTAGAGCACATAAATGTAACATCAAAGAGGATTTCCATACACCCCACACCCTCCACCTCCCACACTTTTCCCCATTAAAAACATCTTTCACTAGTGTGGTTCATTTATTACAACTGATGAACACATATTGAAGCATTTCTACTAAGCTTGGTCTATAGTTTACTTTATGGTTTACACTTTGCATTGCACAATTTTATTAGTTTTGACAAAATGTATAATGGCTTGTATCTATCATTGCAACATCACACAGAACAATTCCAATGTCCAAAACATACCCCATGGTATTCCTATTCTTTCCCTCTCCCTCACTTCAGAACCTCTGGTGACCACTGTCTTTATATCAATGTTACACACTTTTCCATTACTATAATAATAATGTCTATTTAGTCCACAGTTGCATTTCACTTATGTTTGTTTATTCCTCAATCGAGAATCTTGGGATAATGATGCCCATTCTGCTTCTGAATGAGAGGGGGCTTGGATCCCATAAGGCAGATAGATGGAAATGTCTTGCTTGCTGTTGTAGTTATTCTCTATTTTGGGGGAATGGGCATTGTCCATAATCATCCTTTTGTTAGTTGACCTGGGTGAGTCTGATGAACTGGAGAGTAGGTGTTGGTTGCAACTCTGCTGAGATTCAGGGCTACACTGGCATATGAACAACCAGAAGATTTAAGTCTCTGGGACATATATTTAATGGGTACAGTGCTAATAAGTTCAAATAAATAGGGCAGAAGAACCATGTGTAGGAAAATTATAAAATAGTCTAACTCTGATGCATGGAGAAGCTGAATTATCATATATTCCAAGGTAAGTCCCACAAATTGGGTGACAGCTTCCTGGGGTTGTCTGCCATGCCTATAGTGTCTAGATGTCTCTAGAATCCTGAGGAGCACCCCTGATTGAGGCACTGTTTACTGTGACAGTTAGTGAGATCCTCCTGAGACATGCATAAGCATAACCTCTGGAATGACCTCCCAACTCACTTTGAAATGTCTTAGCCATAAAAACTCATTTGTATTTAATATTTCCTCCTTTTGGTCTATATCTTTTTCCAAATGCATCATTAGTTGGCACGTGGTAATAATCACTCGGTGCCAACAAGGCTCATCCCTGGTTGTTATGTCCCAAGCCAGGGGGAAGGTAGAACATTTATATGCTGGGCTTGGCTTAGAGAGAGGCCACATTTGAGCAGCAAGGAGGCTTTCAGGTGGTGACTCTTTGGCAATATATATTACTGGCAATATATATTGCTAAGTTTTAATTTCATAAGAACAAGCATCAATACCAAGTGCCTGGCATATTGGCCTGTTCTCCTTCACTAGGCACTGTCCATGTTCTAGAGAGATTCTTGCCACACTATTAGAGAATGTTTGACAAAGTATATAAAATGTAATAGATCCTCTTTTTAAAATATTTATTTCTATGCAATCACTCATCTGCACAATTAACTATTTTCATCTATTTTTCAATGATATTTTTGCTCTTTATATATTCACTGCACTCCCACCTCAATCCTCTTAGACTCTGGGGATAAGTAAGACAAAGTTTCTAATTAGAGTTTACAATATAATCAATTTACTCAGATTTAGTCCTTATAAAAATATCTGTCAGCTAAAATTTCTATTTAATTCTCTGTGTATCATTTATTGCAATTTGATATTTGGCATTTTTATGAATTTATCTTGTAGATTGTCTGCTGATTTGCACTAAATTGTAAATTCCTTGGAGAAGAGGGACTGAGGCTTTGTATTTCTGGCTATATCCCCAGTTCCAGTTCTTGAATCTCTTCTTGATAAAATTAATGTCCTAATAAAAATCTATTTAATTAAGAGATGACTGAATGATCTTCATTCAAATTTAATGTTTGTAAATACAGAATCAGCTATTGGTAAAATTGCCATTCATTTCCCAATAAACATGTAGAAGTTATTTTACAGGAGAAGAATAGAAGAGTCCGTAAGAAGGATGAGGGCCAGGATACACTCAATGTACACAGAAGTGTTTGTTTAGCCTGCAGATTTGCCGTATAAGAGATTTCTCTCTGTTATAGAAGAAGTTTATTTATGATTTTATATGCGTACATGAGTTTATTGAGTGTCTACCGAGTGCCAATTTCTTCCAACAATCTACACATCCACTCATTCTCCATGGCATTACTGATGATATATCATTTATGTATGTAATCATGTGGAATTTGATAGGACCCAATTTTTTTAATATTGTGCAGCTACTAATATTATCCTTGTTTCCAAAATTATACTTGAAAACTGTCAGTCTAATTTTGTTAAGTGGTTTTTGTCTCCCTTGCATTTCTTGTCTGTCTGGGTCTTTTTCCTGAATGATTTACCCATATTCTGACAAATGAACATTCAAATATCTGTGGCAGCTGAGGTTTTCTGGCAATTTAAGGTAAAATCTTCTCTCTTTTTTTGTTGTTGATTATGTCCTGCTGTTGTTGTGTAAGCTACTACTCCACTTCACATCCTTTTAATACTCTTCAATATGTAACAAGAATTGTTATCTTCAGTAAATATATGTCTAGAGAGAGCATACCATATACCAAGACTATATCTGGTTATCCTCTCCTGTTAAGATTTCTTCATAACAAATGCTGTTTAAGCTGCATTAAAGGGGCCAGCTTTATAGCTCAGTGGATAGGGCGCCGGTTTACCACATGGGAGGCCCTGGGTTCAGTCCCCGGGGCCTCTCCATGTGGGTGGACTGCTTGAGAAGGCAAAGGGCCCTGTGGGTGGGGCAGAGCTGCACTGGGCAGGGCAAAAGCCGCCACGGGCAAGGCAAAGCCACGACGGGCAGAGCAGAGCCACCTGCGAGCAGAGCAGAGTCACCTGCGGGCAGGGCAGAGCCACCTGCAAGTGGGGCAAGCCGCCTGCGAGTGGGCAAGGCCACTGCTCACCGGTGAAGCTGACTCAGTGCATCACCACAGCAGGGGCTGGGGGGGAGACAAAAAGCAGAAAATAAAATAAATCTTTAAACTGCATTAAAAAGATTTATTTTATTTATTTATTTATTTTTTAAAGATTTATTTATTTTATTACATATCTCCCCTATCCCCCCGCTGTGGCGATGCGCCGAGACTGGTCACTGCACAGGCACGGCTTTCCCCACTTGTGGGCGGCTTCTGCTTCCATTCATGGCTGGCTTTCAGTTCGCGGGTGGCTGGCTGCACTCCATTCGCAGGCGACCTGCCCTGCCCTTGGCGGCTTTTGCCCTGTCCGTGGCAGCTTTTTGCCATGCCCATGGCAGCTCTGGCCTGCCCATGGCGGCTTGCCATTCTCACGGCGGTCTGCCCGCTAGGAGAGGTCCCCGGGAACCGAACACGGGGCCTCCCCATGTGGTATGCCGGTGCCCTATCCACTGGGCTATCGAGCCAGCCCCTAAAAAGATTTAAATATGATACCTGTAATAGGTCCAAATCTTGCAACCCCATAGAAATATGAACACTCCAAAAATCTACACACCTAAAACAATGAAATGCTCTCTCAATACTCCAATAAGAATTACTTATAGATCACCAATAGATAATAAATGATTGACTCCTGAGTGGAAAAATATAGTACTTTATGGCTGAAGAAAATGAGGACACTAACTGTTCAATTGATAGTAATAATACAAATAAGAGAATTTATATAATTTTGTCTATATGCCCTGGGTATTGTGGCACTTCAGTCTGTACCACAAAACATGAATTTTGGTTTTGCATCATTATACAAACCTTACTGCTGCAGAAATTCTGATCAAGTAGAAAATAAGGAGAATAACACTGGAACAGAAAAAAAGGTGTTGCTGAAGAGGGATTATTTATTTTTTCAGGGCAATGTTTTGTACTTGAGGCTAAATTTTAAATCTTATCATTAGCAATTGTTATTTCTTGTGCATTTTGGACTGAATCCCCATTTGGGACACTAAAATTGCCTGAAAAGGCTAAAAGAACTTCCCAACATGTATGGCTTTCTCTCAGGAAATTGTTCACAAAAAACAAGTAAATAAGCTCATGAAACTCCCATCCTTTGATCTCACGTACCTATATATTGTTTCTCCTGCAAATGTTTCCCTATTTTAAAATTAAAAATATGCAAACACAAACATGGATAAAAGTTAGTAAATGTATGTATCTAAATAAATTAGAGGAAATAATTTCTATTGTGTAAAGAAAATAGGAAATAAAAACTGGGAATAGAGACGAAAAAGAAGCAAAAAAAAAGGGAAATAAAGGTGAATTAGGAAAAGAGTAAAACTGATCGAGATAAAATGGAGACAAGAAAAAGCAATATATCAAATATGACCTTCAAAGCATTTTTGTTCCTTGTTAAGAATCACTCTTTTATCTATTATGCTGTTAACCATCCAGCTACACAGGTTTCTTCATCTTAGTCACTTGGACCAAATTGTTTTAGAAAAAGGGAAAATTTAGGTAGAAATTTCTTCTTGAAGTCAAAATTGGTCCTTGGTTCAGTCCAAAACTTTGTCATACCAGCCTCACTGGGCTAAATGCATTCCCTCATTGCTTTTCCCTCTATCTCTTCCTTTTATTCCTTTGACCATTATTTCCTTTTCAATTGCAAACATGTGGCATTTCTTGTAGTACTTCAGACTTCTTTCAGCTACCCACCATTCTCATCTCCAACATGTCAGAAAAATCACTACATACATTTCTGTTCTTTAAAAAAGCCAGACAAATAATTAAAGACAAATGTAAATAAACCCTTAAATCTGGTAAGCCATTTTGGCTCTGTCACCACAGCTTCAATGACTTTTGTTTTAAAGAAGTGAATAATCACTCTGAATATTTTCAAATCAATAATGGACAAGACTGTAATGGTATGATATCTTGGATTGTAGTGCTCACCTTTCCCTTCCTTGGTGACAATGAAAAGGGAAGACAATTAAATGTGATTTACATCTTCTTGGAAAGATAGAGTTTCATTGTTTGTTATCGAGGTGATTATATTTTCCATTCCTGGGTCATCAACTGCAGAAAATGTATGAAATGCTATACAATACATTAACTGTAACAAAAGAGAAAGAACAAATACTAGTGTGAAAAATATTTTTTGCAGGTGCTGCATTTGCAAATCAAATTGCAAAGTTTTCATTTAAATACTCTTCTCACTCCAGTTTATGGCTGTTCTATTTTCATAAGAGAGCCATATCTTTTTTATCAATTAAGCAGGTAAATTCCTATTGGAAAGAACATTAAGTAGAATAGATGTTGAAGGCATTTTGCTTTGTTTTTCAATATCCTAGAGTGCTAGAGTAAGACTGCCACCTAGTGGAATAGCAACACTGGAAAAATAAAGGATCATCTGATTTAAGGATATTAGCCATACAATGGTTTTCACAGATCCACAACTGCTTTGATTTATGAAAATAATAACTGTAATAATAATAACCAAAAATTAATATAACTGATGTGCCTTGAAATATTAGATGATTTACATTCTTTGAGATGTGTTTTTTTCTGTGCAAGACAAGTAAGAATCTGAGAATTGTAAAATTCTTCAATGAAGCCATAGAGGTTCAAATTAATATGTCAAGTATAAATAAGAATATAATATCTTTATTTTTACTCTTGCCATCTTTGAGGAAGTAAAATTATTATATTGTAAGGCCCTCAAGAATTCTTACACCCAACAATGAAGAACATCAAATAATTCCTCATCTGAATCACTTAACTTTATTTCTCTTCTGAAGACAGATTTGTTAAAGAATAAAGGTGTTTCTTTCAGAGTCTGAAAATAAGTATGCAAGTGTGATGCCAGCCCCTCAGGTGTAAGAAATGGTTTATTCATCTATATTCTCAGTACATTGAACTTGGAAATTAGTAAAATGCTCAGCAAATTATT
>PVKH010012690.1:0-17157 GCA_004027955.1 Chaetophractus vellerosus
GATGCAATACACTTTATTTCTTTATTCCCCACTCCCCCCACCCCCACTGTTTTTGTGCTCGCTGTCTGCTCTCTGTGTGTTCTTCTATGTCTGCTTGTCTTCTCTTTAGGCAGCACTGGGAACTGATCCCGGGGCCTTCCAGAGTGGAAAAGGCTGCTCAATTCTCTTGAGCCACCTCAGCTCCCTGATTTGTTGCATCTCTCATTGTCTCTCTTCTGTGTCTCTTTTTGTTGCGTCATCTTGCTGCACCAGCTCTCCTGTACAGGCCAGCACTCCGTGCAGGCCAGGACTCCATGTGGGCCAGCTCTGCTGCGTGGACTAGCACTCTGCGCGGGCCAGCACGCTTTTCATCGGGAGGCCCCAGGAACTGAACCCTGGACCTTCCATATGGTAGACAGGAGCCCAACCACTTGAGCCACATCCACTTCCCAAGACACAATACACTCTATTTATTTTTTATTTATTTTTATTTTTTTTATTGGGAGGTCCTGGGGATCGAACCCAGGTCCCTCCATATGGGAGACGGACGCCCAATCATTTGAGCCACATCTGCCCCCCACAATACACTTTAAAGACAAAAACTGTTACTAGAGACAAAGGGGGACATTTTATTAGAAGGCTTAATCCATCAAGAAGATAAAACAATTATAAACATAAACTCACTAAAAAACAATGGCCCAAAAATACATGAAGCAAAAAATTGGCAGAATTCAAAGGAGAAACAGACAATTTAGCAATAATAGTTGGAGACTTAATAACCCACTTTCAGTAACGGAGAGAACAACTGGAGAGGATTAAAAGGAATCAGAAGACTTGAACAACACTACACGCCAACCATGCCTAATAGATATCTAGAGAGCACGCCACCTGACAACAGCAGAAAACATTCTCTTGAGGCACATACGGAACGCCCTCAGGATACATGATACACTGGGCCTTAAAGCAAGCCTCAGTAAATTTAAAAGAAATGAAAAAGCACAAAGTATGTTCTCCGACCACAATGAAATTAAATTAGACATCAATAACAAGGAATTCTGGATAAATTACCAATACATGGAAATTAAACCACATACTCCTAAATAACCAATGGAGTCAAAGAAGAAATCACCAGGGAAACCAGAAAATACCTTGAGATGAATGAAAATGAAAACACATGAAAACTTAGAGGATGCAGCTAAAGTAGTGTTGTAAATGCCTATATTAAAAAGGAAGAAATATCTCAAATCAATAACCTAATGTTTCACCTGAACAAACTAGAAAAAGAAGAGCAAACTAATGCAAAGTAAAGATAAAGATAGTAATAATGAAGATTAGAAAATAAATGAAATAGCAAATAGAAAAACAAGAGAAAAATTAATGAAACCAAAAATTGATTCTTTGAAAGGATCAACAAAATTGACAAACCTTAAATTAGACTGACCAAGCAAAAAAGAGAAGGCTCAAATAATTAATATGTTATGAAAGAAGAGACATTATCACCAACCATACAGAACCAAAAAGAGAATACTATGGGGAAGCAGCTGTGGCTCATGGTTGGGCTCCCGTTTACTATATGGGAGGCCCTGGGTTCAATTCCTGAGGCGTCCTGGTGAAGGCAAGCCGGGCCGCACGGCGTGGTGAGCTGGCGCAGCAAGATGACCCAACAAAGGGAGACAAGCAGACAGAAAAACACACAGCAAATGGACACAGCAAGCACAAGCAGCAAGGAGGGGGGGATAAATAAATAAAAAATAAATCTTGAAAAAAAAGAGAGAGTACTATGAACAACTGTATGACAACAAATTAATAATGTAGACAGAATAGACAAATTACTAGGAAGACAGAAACTACCAAAAATGATTCAAGAAGAAATAGAAAATGAGTGAAAAGACAACCTACAGAATGAGAGAAAATAGTTGCAAACTATATATCAGAAAAGGACTGGGGCTGGCTGTATAGCCCAGTGGATAAGGACGCCGGTACACCACATGGGAGGACCCGGGTTTGGTTCCCGGGGACCTCTCCGTGTGGGCAGACGGCCTTGAGAAAGGCAAGTTTTTGCCGTGGGCAGGGCAAAGCCGCCGTGGGCAAGGCAAAAAGCTGCCACGGGCAGGGCAGAGCCGCCACAGGCATGGCAAGTCACCCATGAAACACGGAGCTTCCGCCCACGAATCACGGAGCCGAGCAGCCCGCTAAAACACAGAGCTGTGCTGCCTGCAAAACACAGAGCAGAGCCGCCGTGAAACGGAATGGAGCCACCTACGAGCGGGGCGAGCTGCCTGTGTGGAGGGCCGACTTGGCGCATCGCCGCAAAAACGGGAGGAGACAAGAAGCAGACATAGAAGAACACAGAAGAATTTCATTTTGCATATAACATTTAAAAAGGAAAAGAAATTGTTGCTTTCTTTTACGTTACCCTTCTAATGAACACTCTCTATACTGACTATCAGAATCCTAGGTTTTAGAACACACATGAACAGAACCCTAAAGTCAGGAGGTGGGAAATCTTTCAGCTATACTTAGTAAGGAAGAAAGTAGAAGAAAAAGCAAAGTAGTAATTTACGTTTGATTCTGATCCACTGGTGTTACAGAATGGTTTCTGAGCTGGGAAGGTGAACCATTCACGGGGTCTCCATCATGAGTCGATTCAAATCCATTTGGGAGGTAGACCTATTCTTTTGCTATAAATAATGAATTCTGAGCTAAACCAAATAATACCATTAAAATAAAAAGCCAAGCTCTAGTCATCTAAATATCATTTAGTCTCTGGGTTTGTTTTTAAAATGATAAAATTTATCCTATACTCAAAATTAGTTGTATTATTATTAATAAGAAAATGCACAGACTTCAGAGTCTGCCAAATTTTAACTGAAATTCTAATGCTACAATTTACTAATTGTTTGACCTCAGGCAAATTATTGAATCTCAATGAACCTCAGTCTCTTCATGTGAATGGAAATGGGGCCAGAAGTCCCCATTCAGAAGACTGCTTTGAGAGTTGAACGAATATACTAAAGCAACTGTCACAATGTCTGACAAAACACTGCTTATTTATTTTTATTTTTCTAATAAAAGCTGCTCTTAAGACACTGAACTACAGATTTTCCCGGTAATATTCAGATATCAAGTTTTAAACACCAAAATCTTATTTTAAGTAGGGTTGCCAGAGAAAATTCAGGATGCCCAGTTAAATTTGAAATTAAGGTAAATAATTTTTTAGTGGCTATTCCAAATATTGTATAGGTGAGACCAAATACTTAATAACATTCAAATAAAATATCTACATAAACAACAATAATAAAAGCCAAGCTAGTCAAACAAATCACATTAGTCTCTTGGTTTAAGTATTTTTTATGCAATATTTGGGATGTACTTATACTAAAAAATTATATGTTGTTTACCTGAAATTCATATTTAACTTGTGTCATTTATTTTTATCTGCTAAATTTGGCAATCTTATAAATTAAACAGTCATTAAATTGAAAGGAAAAGAAATATTCCTTACATACCATATTTGCAAACAATAACTCTATCTTGATAGTAACAGGCAGAAACTAAACTGAGGAACAGTTTTTGTTTGTTTGTTTGTTTACCCTTGAGATATAAAGTACAAGGGATCTCTGGGAAGAGGAAATAGTTGAAAATTGTAGTACCTAAAAGAAAGAATGCCATTATCCTTTATTTTGTTAACACCTGTACACTATTTGTAATAAAAATGTTTCTCAAAAAGTTCTTAAGTAACTTTAAAATTTTGTGTTTCTCACAAAAACTATGCAGAGAACTAGTAGTTCCTAAGAAATTTCACATACTCTTGAATATACACATAGTGTTTTATCTTTTATAACTTCCTTCTACCCATATTTTAGACTCTTCACCTTTGAGGTCCCATTTTATAGAGCTGGATTATAGAATGATATTCATTAAGTCAGGGTCCTGCCTGTACTGATAGCTACTATCATAGACGAATTAATTTTGTACTAATTCTTTCATATTTCCATGAATGAATATAATCATTACTAGAAAATCAACATAAAATACCAAAAATAAATTTCATTAATTCAGAAAAATGTAGTACAATGGTCAAAGATTCATTTAAAACTAAACTATGGATAAACAACTAGGGGAATATCCCACTACCACCCCAACTAAATGTTTTTACAATTGTCCAATTTTATAACACTAACAAAAGACATTTCAGCTTGAAAATGCCGAAAAAGTTCATCCTGTCCCAATTCTATACTATTATTAAAGAAAAAAACTTCGTGCAAATGCCTTGTGGGTAAAAATAAACAGCATGAATTATAAATGCACCCATCAAATTACCTTTCTAGTAAAACTGATCAGATAGTGTATGGCCGGTGGCTATAGCCAAAGCACAGGGAGAAAACTATGATGACTGACAATTTTCTACAGCACTCAAAAACTACCATTTTTTTTCCTACTTCTGAAGACAAAATCTATAAGAAATTCTTGTGGAACTTTTTGCCAATTCATGTGCGTAAAAAAACATATTGCTCTACCTGCTTGAATTTTAATTTATCAATTCATTTTTGAGAAACAGCTGTTTAAACTCTGCTCTTCAGTTAAACAATGCTGACTGCCAGCCACAGGCCAATCCTGCCTCCACCCAGGAAGCCTGCTGGCTCTGCCCAAATGAAAAGATCGCTCCGATGAATCTTCTACACAGACTAAAACTTGACGGTGCCTGGGATGTGGGCCTTGAGACGGTTTCCGTGGTGTAGCATGGAAAGCTCTCGGGCAGGAGTGGGAAAACTGGTGCAAGAGGCATCCGGCCAGTGGCCAGCTGGCTCCACGTCCCTAGAGACATTTAATTTCTCTGCATCTTACTCTCCCTAATCTCAAATTTGGATGGAAGGTGGAGTTGGATTATATGTTAAGACTTCGTCCAGATATAAGATACCATGACCTTATGTAAAGAAGTTAATATACAAAACGGCCTCCCAATTTACTCCAAGCGCTCTGGACTAATTTTAATCTAACAGAACAAAGTGAAGGAAATGCTCTCACTTAGCATGTGATAGGTTCACAACAACAATATACTTACTGTAATTTAATTTATACTTAACTGTAACTTCTACCTCTTATAAATAACATTAACGTAGACCCCAATCCTGGTCTTTTTTTAGGAAGTGATCAAAACTACAACTATGGAGTCACATGGGCCGTGTACTCACCTTTCACTTTCACTGTTGCCCAGAAATGTTCCAAACTGTGAGGCATAAGCATGCTCAAACAGCACGATGAGGAAATGCTCGTTAAACTCAAAGGAACAAGGGAACTGACGAAGGATCTGCCACACACAGTCCAAGAAGAGAAGGAACACGGGCGACTCCCACTTCTGCTTACTGTTACAATAGGCTGACTGTGCGCAGCGCTGTTGGAACGGGTGACCAGCCTGCAAGAAACGATGGAAATGTGACCCTCCTTTCCCAGAACTGCCTATGATGAGATTACAGTAGAGCACATGCTATTAACACTGTTCCACGGAGCTGCAATGAAACTTTCATTAACTAGAACAGCTATAATTAGGGCTTAAAACGAGTAATTTTCAGCAATTTAAGGGGAAAAACTCCAAATAATGAGATTGTGCAGTTAAGATAGGAACTATAATTGTTCTTGGATTATTAAGTGGAGAAATAACTTACTTCAATAACGAAAAATATAAAATCCAGGCCTGTAAAATTTGGAATAAAGTTGAAAAAAAAAAAAAAAACACAAACACAGGAAAACTATATTACCTTCTCTCTACAAATGAATGTAGACTGCTGTAAGTGACAAAAACCTCACACTAAATGGAGATAAATTAGTATGAGACTCTGACAGACAAACTTATAAAGTCAGTTCTGATATTAAATCTTTAATTACATGTGGAAAAAAATTATTGTCATGAAGAGATCTGAATGAATACTTTTAGAGAGAAAGCTGTACTTAGTTTCTCTTCTCCCAAAAAAGAACTGGAAGAGTCTGCCACCTACTGACCAAGGTAAATTTAAGAGAAGTCAGTTGGCTCTTGCCCAGAAACTGAGTACAGACCTTATCACCCCAAATAACACCCTTCTAGGTCTTTCACAGACCTGCTTTTGTCGTTGGGTCTTTGTACTACTTTATCTGACATGGATAATCCCGTGAAAATTTTCCAGTGGTTAATGGGATTTTGGTACCTATTAAAATAGTAATGTATAAAGAAGTAAATTACATTAATTTGTTTATTATATATTATGAAGAATGCAGGGAAAAAGGTTTTCACCAACTAGAGAAGGTATATTTAGTTAGGATGGTCTGACTTAAACAGATAAATGTTAGCTGTCAGGCGGAACAGATGTGGCACAAATGACAACATTAAAACATAATAAATTGGAAACAATAAATTTAAGACATAATAAATTTGAGTTATAACTCAAATGTCAGAAATGATTTTTTTTCCAGATATACTTCTGCTTTCAAGATATATCTAGGCATTTATTTTCAGTTACAATTACTTACTAAGTTATATACTGCATATACGTGCATAAATTAATCTCTGGCTTGGAGAATTTCAATTTTGTGAGGTCTTTATTTTAGTAGTCACCCAGCACTGTGACAGCACTGTGTTGTCTTAATGATAAATGCATGAACAGGGCATGGCTCCCTGACCTCAAAGATTTCACTTTTTTAGGTCTAGTTCTGAAAATGGGGCACAAAGAAAATGGATCAATTTTTAAAGCCATCTGCAACTTTATTCCAGAGCAGAAATAAGTCGTATTCTAATAATAAATATTTTAAAAATAATAATACATTAAGGTTAAAAAAAATAGCCCAACAAAATAAAAGCATTAACACTGACAGAGGGGCGAGAGGCTAGACTGACTGGGGAACAGACAGGAAAATCCTGCCAGTACTGGCCCCCAGCCCTGGGGGTGTTTTATACAGGCTGTTGTCCTCTGTCCCCAACCTGGGTGGGGCCCCCTGCCACACACTCATTCTCTCCGAAGTAATATATATATATATATATATATTTTTTTAATTATTTGCTTTTAGGAAGTACCAAGGATTGAACCCAGGACCCTGCACATGGGAGGCAGGCACTCAACCATCGAGCTTAAAGACTTCTGAAAGCACTGATGCTTTCAGACTTATGGACCCTAAAAGACCCTAAAAGATGAGAAGGCTTTCGCCTGGGTGGGGAAGAGGACAGGACGGGGCAGCAGGAGTGGAAGGCAGGACTGCTAACGTGCTCGCCGACAATGCCCAGTCCCCGCTCCCTTGTAGAAGTGCTAAGGTGCTCGCTGACAATCACAAGTCGCCACCCCCCACCTGCCGTTTCTGTCTTTTCTCCCAATTGACACTAGGCCTCTGGAAAAAAAGCCTACATTTTACATTTCTTTTTATTTCCCTGTACGCAACCAGGTGCTACTAGTGAGGGTTTGTTATTGTTAAGTGAATGAAGTGCCAAATGACCAATAAAGGCAAAGAATGATACAGAAATTGAGAGGTGGTAAAAATTACAAACATTTATTTATTGTCCCACAAGAAATTACATGCAAGATTTAAAATTTTTAGTCAATCAAAATTTCACACATTGTGCCAGCTACCACAAACCAGAATCATAACATCAATCATTTTCTGTTCCTCTGAGCACCAAAGAGCTTTTCCCACCTGTAGCCACTCTCTTTCTATCAGCGCCTCAAATCCACGGATGGTCCTGCTTCTTGGTTCCAAGATGATCTGGGCCAGGGAGGCAACCTGGAGTGTGGAATCGGTTCCTTCTGTTCCATGAATCAGGACGGACGCTCCTTCCCTGAGAGGAAAATCCCAACATGGTCAGTGAACGCTGTTAATAAAAAGTACTACTGAGCACAGTATTTACAAGACTTATGCATTCTGCTCTGTCCAGCAGAGTCTATAGTCTAAGGAAGGCTCTGATTTTTTCCTTGGGGAAAAAAAAAACTAAAATGAGTTCCAAATTTCACATGGCAAGACCCCTTTAAGTTATAACAAATTTCACAGAACCTTTTAGTTGATTTTTTTCTCCCCTTACAAAACCAAAAAGCAGTCCTCATAATAGGCGCTTACCTTTTAAGTTGATTAAAGCCTGTTCTCATCAAACATAGAAACATACACTTGAAAATTATTTTCCTGTATCTCTCTGACCTTGATTCTACCCTTTCACCATCAGCTGACTTTAAGGAAGCCTTCACAAACTGTAATGCATCCGGGAAACAAGTTCTAAGCCACATTTTGAGAAACAGGAAAAAACAAAAACATAAAATTGCCAACCTAGAAAGTAAGTGGCAACAACACCACCCTATCATGATACTTAGGAGGTGTCTGGCACTCCTTACTCTAAAGAGAACGGAAGGAAATACCAAAACCTAAAGTAACTACATTTCTCCTACTTTTTATTGAAATAACATCAAAGAAAATTTTGGAGAAAAGGAAAATAATTTACTACCATCAATTATTTTCCCATGTACATTTCCCATATACAATAATTTCCTATTCTTTCAATTTTATTATAAACCTTTCCTTTGTTTCTATGTATATCTTTGGAAGCACTGTTTATGGTTATACAATATAATTTACTTACTCCTATAGTTGGATATTTAGGTTATTGCCAATTTTTGTTATGCTATAGATGATATACTTAGCTTTCTGTCTTTTGCTGAATTGTTCGGCATTCTTACTTTGAAAATAACAGACTCCTAGAAGTTTACCTATGGTTTGGCTTACAACCCAGCCCCACGCTAAGGATAAAATCTGATTACTAGGCTGAAGGGTATGTGCAAATATTTTAAAACTTCTGATACATATTGCATATATATATATATCTTAATTACCTGTGGGATATTCTGAATTCAATTCAATTAATTTAAAGTAATTTTTGCATTACAAGTATTTAATTATAAGGACAGATATGAATAGGGGTATAAATAATAGGCTAATACATATCATAAAATTAAAACTCAAACATGGCAAAATAAACCAAAATCCCCATTTGTATGAGGTGGCCAGCTCAAGCTGAACACAGGGGGAGATAATAAATACTGTTCTATACCTAGGATTGCCTTGATACGCATCATCTGGTTTTCTGTTTGTTTGCTTTCAGGAGGTACCGAGGATTGAAACCGGGACCCCAGACGTGGGAAGCAGGCGCTCAACCACTGAGCCACAGCCACACCATTTCATCATCTGGTTTTTACGGTGGAACATTTAACAATTAATATTAAAGTGATAATAAGTATCTAATATAATTCATGTTCCCTAAGAAAGGAGAAGACTCTTTACTCATCATCTAAGGGGAAATCTAGTAAACTTAGGTTAAAAAGAAATGAAACCCTTAATATTTTTCTCTTCATTCTGTATTATTGGTTTCTCTGCCATTGAACCTTGGTCTTTTTATTATTATTATTATTATTATAGAAATTGTGGGTTTACAGAACAATCACGCACAAAATACAGGATTCCCATATACTACCCCACAACCAACAGCTTGCACTGGTGTGGGACATTCGTTACAACTGGTGACAGCACATTTTAATAACTGTGCTATTAATTAAAGTACATAGTTTGCCTCAAGGTTCCCTGTTTCTGTAGTGTAGTTCCATGGATTTAAAAAAATTTTTTATTGTTACCATATATACAACCTAACATTTCCCCCTTTTACTCACACTCAGATGTATATTTCAGCACTGTTAATTAGGTTCACAATGTTATGCTGCCATCATCACCATCCATTATCAAAACATTTCCGTCAATCCAAATAGGAACCCTGTACATTTTAAGTGTAAACCTTCCATTCCCTCTACCACCCTGTTCCCTGGTAACCTGTATTCTAGATTCTGACTTTATGAGCTTGATTATTCTAATTATTACATATCAGTGAGCTCATACAATATTTGTCCTTTTGTCTGTCTTATTTCACTCAACATGATGTCCTCAAGGTTCGTCCATGTTGTCTCATGTATCAGGAATTCATTCCTTTTTACGGCAGAATAATATTCCATCATATGTATATACTACATTTTGTTTATCCATTCATAGGTTGACGGACACTTGGGTTGCTTTCATCTTTTGGTAATTGTGAATAATGCTGTTATGAACATCGGTGTGCAAATATCTAGAACCTTGGGTTTTTTGTTTTGTTTTTGAAGTACCAGGGGCCTGGGATTGAACCCAGGATCTTGTATATGGGAAGCCGGCACTCAACCACTGAGCCACATCGGCTTCCCTAAGTTGGTTTATTCGTTTCTGCTTGTTTTTTGGTTGTTTTTTAAGGAGGTACCAAGAACGAAAACCAGGACCTCCCATGTGGGAAGAAGGCGCTCAACCACTCGAGCTACCTCTGCTCCCCTGGAACCTTGGTTTTTAATTCTCATATTTTATTAGCCAAATGAACTTTCCCTAAAACAAAGAACAGTGACAGCCTGTCACTGTCCCTGTCTCTCTAACTTACCACGTGATCTTAAACAACCCATTCTATTATCAAGTTCTCTCTAACTGTGAAAAATTACATATATATTTTACTAATTTGGAAGCATCAGTAAAACAAATTAAAGTCTCAAAGAAAAGTGCCCTCCAACTATGTGGTGGCACTACTTATCCCTAACGATTGTTTCACGGGACTCCCCTTCTTAAAAGGGCATTCTGAGCTTCTGTGACAACTTATCCCAACCCTTCAGTCTCCGTTCAAGTCTTCTGCCCCAAGCCTCAATGAGTAGCAACCTTTAACTGAGTGAGTAAACCACAATCACTTCATATGCTTGTTCGTCTTGTGCCCCAAGCCTCGAGGATCAGCAACCTTTAACTGAGTAAACTAAAATCACTTCGTACACTTCACATCACTACCATCAGGTTTCCTCATCTTGAGATCCAGATGTAACTACACATTATCAAGTAGTTAATAATAAGATATCTGAGAGATTAGAAGGGATCATTTTACTATGTAATGAAATTACATTTCCTTCTTTCATTGATATTTCAAAAGTAAGGGGCAAGTTTGGTTCTGTGAGAAGAACTAGGAAGAAAACTTTCTCTCATTCTTTTTCACAGTTTAAGAAATTCATAGATTCAAAATTTAATTTTATAGAAAAAACAGGTCCTGCAGAATTTTAAAATCTGTGTCATAGAAGATGTGTATGTGTACATGGCTCACATTTATTCAATAAGCATTACTGCCTCATCTAAAAGTGACTGGTGTTTACTTATACAGCAATGTAAAAAGTGACCTTAACATAAGAGATAACATATGCACAAACCTGTCTGGATAAAAGCAAAGCCTGTTAACTTACGCATACCACATTCCTGCACCCTGAAAGGCACTGTACCTGTCAATACACTGAGCTGCTAAGCAGGCGGTGGTCAGAATCTCTTTGATGTGAGTTAGCCAGTTGGATGCCTCCAATTTGCTGAGCCATCGGTCCATGTTATGTGTCTGGTCATTACAGGCTTCCACAAGTTTGATTAAGCTTTCCTGAAGAATGTGGTACCTTTCAAAATCAGGAAAGAGAAAAGAAAAAAGAGAAAATAGAATGAATAAATATAAATAAATAAAAATAGAAAGAATAAAACCAAACCAGAAACTCAGCCTCCAACATATCCAAAAGCAAAAGGAGCTTAAAGTACTATAAACATATTTACCTTGCAATACAGTAACTTGAGGGTTAGGACTAAAAAACTAATATTTAAACACAGATGTGAAAAATGCTTTCAATGCTCTCATGGTAAACTGACCCACACTGGAAACAGACTAAATCCATTTCACATACTTGAATTATATGGCACGGGGAGAGGGCCCAACTCCACTTTTTGTGAGCGGTCACAAGACACAGTCCCACCTACAAGTGCAATCCTCTTCCCCTGATCTAAACACTGGGCATCTAGGGCCTTCTCAGACCCTGCACCCCCTTCTTTTTTTAGCTCCAACTGCTGCCCATCCAGAAACTATTATAAACCTTTAATTTAGAGCATCAGCAAGAAATAATGTAGCTAAGTATGGGGAAAATTAAATCTCTCAAGTCTTCTGACTTAGGAATATATCTATGTAGCCTATCTGTTGAGTAATTATGGTCACCACTGACCTACAGACAGAGGAGCAGACTCGTGGGGGTGAGATTTTAGAGCTCATTTAGAGAAAGAATGCTATCTGACTAAAACTCACCTGTGGGCATCCAAGATCAGTCTTTTACTTATCTTATAAAACATGAGAGGATATCTGGCCAACTTTTGACCCTGAGTTAATGTACAGGTTCATTTGAACACTTGTGATTTTTGAAGGGCTAAGGGTCTAGCCCTCTAATTAGCTTCAAGTAAGAGTTCATTACTGTCTCCAGATAATCTTTTACCTCTCAATGGACTTATGAATTCGCCTCCACTGGGGATAATGAGCTTCTTGTTCAAAGCCGCCTCCTTTGGCTCTAGCTTGCTGAGCCACATTTAGAGATCGGGTGTCAATGATGTAGCCACGTTTTCCTGCCCGAAGGGTGGCATTTACCAGTTTCTCATCTTCCTTGCACCGTCTACCATTTGTGCCAGTGAGTGGCTGACCACTTCGCATAATTACCTAGAAGCACAATCCAACTTAAAATTCAATAGCACCTGCTTTTACAGTTTCTGAAAGCACAAACAAATTAGCTAGAGTACAAGTATCTCAAAAACATTTATGTGACACTTTGGAGATGGAGTTGATCCAAAAAATGTTTTTCCATGTATTGGCAATAGTTAATAATTACAAATCAAACATAAACCTTGTATTTTCAGAGATCTTTTCTCCTACAATCCCCAAACACTTTCACATAATAAATTATAGTACCTCTTTAAGATTTAGCCAATGAATTGAATACCCAGTAGACCTGACTCTGTATTGAAGATATTAATGGCCTACAAGTCAGTAAATCTTTATTTCAACCACATATAATTAGGGCTGGCAATTTTAGCAAGAAGTCTAAAAAGAAAAGGCACCAGTAAAAGGCAAAGTAAAAAAAGCTCATGCACTATTCTTCTTGTTTGGAGAATCATTTTCAGTATCTCAAAAGCTGCTTATCTGTTATTTATTCTCTAGCGACCCTCCTCTATCCTTTTCAATATTCCAAGACTTAACCATTTGTTTGCAAAGACATCTACTACCTATTCCAAAAGGTTTGGTTTTGAAAGTTTTCTCAAGAAATCACTATCTACCATACTGCTATCGTCCACAGTGAATGGTTTACAGTTATTTCAAGAGACACCATAATATGTATTGTTATCCTAACTACCTTGAAATGTCACATGACAAGGAAGGTCATCCAGAATGTGACACTGGTTAACTACCATTTGAAGGGACACAAACTATATCTAATAACAACGGTTAAATTGCTTTAAATGAACCCTATTGAAGAGCAATACTACTGAGCAAGCAGAAGTTGGCCTGGTATCAGTGTACCACCAAAATTTGAAAAACACTTATCCTATATGTTCATGTTTCACTTACTACTAAGGGAAAATGGAAAATGGTTATAACCCATTTGCTAATTTAGTAATTGTTTCAAAATGAGAAGCAGAGTTTATGGACTGAGAAAAAAATGAAAGGGGAGAAACAGATTTAGATAAATACTTAGGAAACAAACATCCAGCAAGTACTTGCCTTTTCAATTCCTGACTCCTTTGTTTAAGTTGTGACTAGTGACAGGTGTCACTATTCCCCCTTTTGAAAATAAAATTTTCTGCTCTATTCATATTTCATACGGAAATTTGTGAGACTAATTAAAACAACATATCTTAGCACTGTTCTAGTCAGAGAAAGTTCTCATGGTCCCACCTTACGAATGCTGTATGTACCAAACACTGGTGCCCTTTGTCTTACGCCTTGAAGATGAACCTGTGGCTTTTCCGAGGCTGAGCAGCACCACCGGGAGAATTCAGCGTTGTATCCTCGACCACAGGAAGCACCCACTGCTAACCCCTGAAGTTTAGATGAAGGAAGTCCCAGCCGGAGAAATCTAATGACTGCTGAACACACAGCCAGAAAAAGAACACACTTCCAAGAAAAGATCCCCAAACCAAGCCTTCCGGTAGGTCACGTAGTGGCACTGTCCACTTACCATTCCGTTTTTCTTATGATAATAGCTTAGCACGGGGAAGCGTCCTCCATGTCGAAAGGTGGCCACCTTCCGAAGAGCTTCGTCATCAATGGACTGGGGCACCATGACAATCGGTGGGTAAGAGGGGCAGACCGCAAATTCCTTATTGACATAGCTTAGTCTCCACTCACTGGTCTGTAAAACAGAATACTCAAGGCTAAGCAAGAACCTCAGAGTCACAAAAGAATCTGAAAAAATTAAAGGGTGTTAGAAGATCAATTTCACACAATGAAGAAGCCATCTCTCAGGAATTTCATAGAGGGATACCTACCTATACTTAAACCTATACTTAAAAAACTTCCAGAAAAAAGCTTTATTCTTCAGGGTCAGCTTCCTGCATGGCCAGGCAACCCTAGCTCACAGAAAGTTCTTTTTCATATAGAAAAAAACCTATTGTTCTGAATTTCCTCTATTTGTTTTGACCATGATTTCAGATAATATAGTACAAGTTCTTTTTTCACATGGCCGCCTATCAAATATTTGAAAGACAAGTCTCCCTTTAGTCTTCTACTCTTCAAATTAAGTGTATTAAATATACCCACGAGGACCATGATCAAGGGCCAGCATCAGACCCTAATTCATCCTTTCCCGGGTGCCTCCTAAACGACAACACCTGGAAGACAGGAATACTCGAGACAGTGCTTAACCAGCACAGATTACAGTACAGCTACTACCCACCTCAAATCCTTTATTCCTTTCTGTTATTTAAGAGGAGAAAAAGGAGAAAAATACAGTAATATCAGCAACACCCTTCTTAAAACAATGCACAACTTACGGCTAAGAAAGTTTATACTTATGAGCCAATGAAATCATTTCTAACAGTAGGCTAAGAACTAAAAGCATACAATATAAAATTTCTATCAAATGATAACTTATTTCAAACATCAAAAATGAAAACCACTTAAAGACGGTGAAATGCTTTTTGCAAAATCAGATTATATATGTGTAAATTTCAATACGTTCTTGTAAATCAGAGGGGCCTCATGTACTGGCCATGGGTCACAGCACTAGGAGGGTAACTCTGAAGTATGTTAGATGTACTGTAAGACAAGAGTATTAAAGTACATCTTTTACAAGATACAAGATCAACATTTTAAATTTTTTTCTTTTCAAAGTTATTCATTACCAACTTAAAGTTCCTAAGAGAGTCATTCTCCCCCTAAAAAAGTATTTCCTTTTTTCCTGTTCACCCATCCCATTCCCTTTTTTCACATTTCCAATACTTTTAGCTTCTTGTATGTATGTTTGCCTCCAAATTTCTAAATAACATATTTCTTGATTTGTTACTATTAGGTGTTATTTATTGATTTCTTGCTCTATAGAATGATATGGCTCTCCACTGATCTGCAATGTACTCTGTCATCAATATTTTGTTTTCCTATGTTGTATTAGTCAGCCTAAGGGGTGCTTCGCAATGTATCAATAATTGGTCGATCTTTATAAAGGGTATTTATTTGGGGTAGAAGCTTACAGTTACCAGGCCACAAAGCATAAGTTTCTTCCCTCACCAAACTCCACGTGTTGGAGCAAGACAGCTGCCGACGTCTCCAGGGTTCAGGCTTCTGGGTTCCTCTGTTCCCAGGACTGCGTTTCTCTCTGGGCTTAGCTTCTGTTTCCTCCACAAGTTCAGCTGTAGACCATGAGGCTCTCTACGTTTTTTGTCTCTCCACAAGGCCAGCTGTAGACTATCAGGCGAGCGGCTCACTTGTCTTCTCTTGGAGCCTCCTCTCTCCAGCATCAGAACTGCTTCTCAAAAACCTGCTTCTCAAATCTGCTGCCTTGCCTTTATACCTGAGAACACACCCACTGAGGGGCAGGGCTCAATGCCCTCCTGACGTGGCCCAGTTAACACCCTAATCATAAACCAATCATGCCCAGATGAACAGATCAGTTTACAAGCATGATTCAATTTATGTCTTTGGAATTCATAATTAGTTAAAACTCTCAAACCATTACATATGTATAGGGTTCTCTACTGTATTTGTAGTAACTCAGAGCTTTTACAATAAGCTTGATATCTAGTAGGCTAATTCCTCTCCTCCCCATTTATGTTCTTCAATAGTACCCTGGCTCCTCTTGGCCCTCTGCTCTTTCACATAACTTTTATCAAATTCCATGAAAAATCCCACTGGAATCTTAATGATTGTGTTGACTCTTTAGATCAGTTTGGAAAGAACCATATCTGTACAATATTCAATCTCCCTCTCCTGAATATAGTGTCTCTCCACTTATTTAATCTTTTGTGAATTTTTAAAATAAATTTTATTATACTCTCAATAAAGGTCTTGCATAACTTTTCTTAGATATATTCCTAGGAACCTTATTTTTGGTTGAATTTTAAATTTATCTCTTCAAAATCGTGGCTGATGTAGAGAATTGCCTGCAATCTCAAGTCTCCCTGTTTCCTATGTAGACAAGCATCTAATCAACAAATAATGGCAGGCTGGCATTTAGCCATTTGTGATGGTTAGGCTAATGTGTCAGCTCGGCCAGGTAATGGTGCCCAGTTGTCTGGTCAAGCAAGCACTGGGCTCACTGTAACACAAGGGCACTTCATGGACTTTAATCATCAGTGAGTTGACTGCATAGATGGCTGATTACATCTACAATCAACTGAGGAGATTCCCGTCAGCAATGAATGACGATCAGCTAATCGACTGAAGGCCTTAAAAGGAGACGTGAATTCAGCAGTTAGAGAGAGAATTCCCATCTCTACTTCAGACAGCCAGCATCTCCTCGGGACTCACTGAGGACCTTCGTCAAGAGTCCCTGGCTTGCAGCCTGCCCTATGGAATTTGGACTTGTACATCCCCATGGTCACACAAGGCAATTTTATAAAATTTCATACAATTTACAGGTATCTCCTGTTGGTTCTGTTTCCCTAGAGAACCCTGACTAATACAGCTTAGTACCAGGAATGGGATTACTCTCACAAATTTATTCCTTACAGTCCTGATGAAGGGTGTGTCCTCTGGACACTCCTGGGCTGGGTGGGCAGCCTTAGATGATAAATACATTCAAACAGTGCAGTCTCTCTAAGCCTTTGAATCCCCTCACCTACAGC
>PVKH010012691.1:0-17154 GCA_004027955.1 Chaetophractus vellerosus
TTTGAATTAACAAGAGAGTACTAAGTGGACCTCTTTGTGAAAGTAAGAATTCCTTCATGGTCACATTTATTTCTCTTTCCCAAGTATCTTCTGAGATACTTTTCTCTGTATCTTGTAGAAGTCTCCTAGAGTGATTCAATTTATCTCTCTTCCTTTACTCTCACCCTTATTACCCCTTGTCTCTCTACTGAACCTTACAGATATGGCAGTAAAACATATGGGATAGCTTTTAAAAAATTAAAAAATTAAACTTGAGAAGAACAAAGACTGTGACTATTCTCTGAATGAATTTCAAGTTCCAGTAAAGTTGAGTGTGTTTTTAACTCAATGAGTAATAATGCATTTTTCCTCCTAGTGTTAAGTGTTTTCATTGTTAGTGACTAATTTATCCCCTTCTCAGAGCAGCTTCTGATTAACCAAGATCTGGTTTGTTCCAAAAAGCCACAATAGTTCTTTAAAAATTAGTCATAGCTGGAAGAGTATGGCTTTCTCATTTATAACATTATTCTAAGTGACTCTGCCTTTTGTGGGAGACAGAGGAGGGAAAGAGAAAGGTTTTAAAAGGAGTCATTCATTGCCATCATGAATAGCATTCTACCATGTTGCTATTTGTATCCTTCCCCCGATGTTCCCAAATGCTTCCATTTTCATACAGTTAGCTGTTGTTGGGTCTTAGCTTAGTAAGTCATGCTGTCTTCGACAAGGCTACCTGACAGTTTGCCATCACCTCCCCAATACGCACACAGCTCCCTGCTTTGCTTCTCCCCTCAGCACTGGGAGCAACTGTCTGGTCAGCAAAAATTCAGGGTTAATTCCCTCCCCACCTCAAAAAAGAAGAGCAGATCCCAATTCCTAGAAAACCACCAGAATTTGTTTTGAGGAGAGAGAGATTGTTACCATTTATGAACTACTGACCCTATGCCAGGCACTGTCAGGCACTTTGTAAGTATTATCGCATTAAACAAGCTACTGATGATTTGAATTTGTGCAGACCTAAACCAGCACAAGCCTTCAGGGCTGGAGTGAAAACCACCGCAACAGTGGTTCATGGCCTTTTTAGCTACATAGTCCCCGTGTCAGTTCATTCTCCTTTGAGATATACTTCCAATTGAGAATTTTCTGGAAACTATGGACTTTACCCCAGAGAAGGGCACATAGTCACAAAACTTTATATACAGGGGTAAGGGGTTGGCAGGCTCCTTGACCCCAGAGTACACTGTCAACTCCCAGATGAGGAGTGGACCGGAGCAATGATCTCAAAACTTTTAATAATAAACCCTTTAAAAAACAAAAGCGTATGTCCCAAATTTATGGATATTTATTTATAAATTATGTACCTATACTACTGTACTATTGTGTGCATAATAAAACACTCAGAAATTAAAATCACAAAAGGATGAGATGAAGAACAAATAAAAGGCCAATGTTTTCCTACCCCCAATGAATGGTCTTATATACCCCCAAGACGCCTGCACCCCACTTTGAAGACTCTTGCCCCAGGGCGTAAGGTTCAGCTGCCACCAGACTACCCCTGGCATCAAGCTCATGAAGTAAAACGCTGAAAGTACCACAGCAAAAGGAAATGCTTACCCCCAGATAAAAATAATTCCCAACATTCTATTATTAAGCTGCTGCACAGTAATCACCTATTATATACGATAAATAATCCTGGTAACGATTTGTCAGCCTCAGAGTTCACAGCAAAAGCTTTGTTCACACATGAAAGGACCACATTTCCTATAAAGAATCTCTCTGCCCTATAGAAGCTTTGAGGCCACAGCCATACTGTACTTGATGAATCAAACTGTGTTGCTCACTGACACAGAGAGAAAAGCAGCTTGAGACTTCAGCAGGGAATAGGGTTACCAGGAAGGCTGCATAGTGTTCTAGAAAATACAAGCCTAGACTCAGGAGACCTCTGCATTCAAATTCCTCTCTCTGCACCTTGCTAGTTTGGGTAAGTCATTTAATATGTCTAATTCTTAGGTTCCTCAGCTACTAATTGAGAATAATAGTAATAATCTGTGCATATTACATGTTGATGGATGGTTTAAAACACAAACATGACATTGATGGAAGTGAAATTGTTCTGTAAATTATAAAATGCTATATAAATGCAAGGAAATAAACACTTTTGTCCTCATGTCATAAAAACAAAAGCCAAATAATTGAAAAAGCATTTTGTATTATGTAAAACTTACTTGTGGCTTATAGGGAAAATCAGTGTGCAACTTAAAATTCAAAGTCCATCCCAGACTCTTTGAGGCATACAGATTGATCATCCCCTACCGATTCCCAATCCCACAGGCTTTCCCCAACTTACTCCTGTTGTAACTTTGTTCCCCGTTCCCCTGTGGACTTCACAGGCAGCTGAAGGATACTTTGAACAGGGGTCACTTTTGCATCCCAGAAATGAAGGTGGGCAGGAAGAGGGAACGAGGAAAGCCCGGGCGGCAGTTTAGCATGGCCTCCACCCAATTCTGTAGGGAATCCTTTCAGTCATTTTTGTTTACTAGACATGTTGACAGAATAAGCAGTTGTCTCCGAAGTGAATGAAAGTAGTGTCACTGCATAAGTCTGAAAGCTCTGGGGCCCTACCCTCGAGTCTGAAGCCCCTTAAGTCTAGGAAACACAGGCCAGAGCCAGTCCTCATGAATTAAGTCATTGAAGATGACTTACACAGTTTTAAAGCTTCAAAATTTATTGCTGTACATTTTTTTTTTTAGCATTCTCTATGGAAGTACTAATAGTGCAAATATTTATTTTGGACTTGGTAGCATTTGAGAGATCACAAAGCTTTCTTATATGATTTGCAACCATTTATGGAGGTCTATGGTATTCAACTTATATTATTTTAAAAATCCAAACAAGTAAGCTTATATTCAAAGAGATTACATAATGCTTTCTAGATCTCTCTAGAATAAACATACCCTGGAAACCACAGGGCATGCTTTTCCTTAATAATACATACATCTTGCAACACTTTTCCAACTGTATGACTTTGTTCATTCACGAATTCATTCAACAAATATTTATTGACAAGCTATTGTGTGCTAGGCACTGTGCTGGGCGTTGAGGATATGAGGATGAAAAGGTGCAATCTCTGCTTTCATGGTGCTTACAGTCTAACAGTAGAAACAGACATGCAAAAAATTTTTACAATACAATACAGTAAAGTGCTTCAATGGAGATATTTACAAAGTGCAGTGGGAATCAGAAGAGGGGAAAAGAACATCTGCCTGGAGAAATTAGGGACAACTTCACAGAGGAGACAGCCATTGAGGTGAGACTTGACCGATGATCAGGAATTTGCCATGGAGACAGGCAGGTGGAGGTTGTTTCAGGAAAAGAGAGCTGCATGTGCAAGGACATAGAGGCCCAAGGCGCACTGCAAAGGAGCAATAACGCGATTTTTCTTGATGACAGAGACAGCGGCAGGATGAGCCAGACAAATGGGCAGGAATCAGATCATGAACAGCCTTTTGACCAGTCTTCCGTTTACTCAACAAATATTTATTGAGTGCCTCCCACGTGCCAGGCACCAGGCTAAGCGCTGAGGCTATAACAGTGAACAAGATGGACACAGCCTTGCTCTCATGGAGCTTACATTCTAAGGGAGAGAGACCAAAAGTCAACAAATAAATAAAATACAGATTTTGAAAATTGCTATGAAGGAAATATACAGGGTGCTGTAAGAGGAAATTAAGTGTTGGGGGTAAGGATTATCAGCAAATACCTCTTGGAAGTGCCGTAAAACTGACACCGCAGGGGTTAACAGTAACGTGCTGTGAAGGGAGCACTCACTGCACCAGGCACAGTGCCAAGCGCTTCCTAGACCGGATCTCGTTTAAGCCTCACAACAACTCTATGAGGTAGGTATTATTCCTATTTCACTGAGGAGAAACAGGCTCAAAGACTAAGTAACCTGACAAGTCATGCAAATAGCAAAACCAGGATTCAAACCCAGGTTCTCCTAATTTCAAAGTGCTTGCTCTTAAAAATTATTCTAAACAGCATATGAAGATAGGCAAGAAATTTGGGGCAGGGAAATGAGGTCACATTTCCCTGTTTTGAGGATCACTTTAATGGCTACATGCGGGAGAACAAAGGAGGGGTGGGGAAAAGAGGTGAAGGGAAAGGGGACAGTGGACAAGTAGGAAAAGGGACCCAATGAGGAAGTCACTGAAAGTCCAGGAGAGGAGAGGAGGTCCGCATGAGAGTAGTGGTGGTGGGGATGGAAGGGAGTTATGCTTTTGATAAGTGCCATTCGTAGTTCTAACAGGATCGGTGGGATGTTGGAAGCAGGAATGGGCAGCATCTGGGATGATTTCTGGGCTTCTGTGTTGGGCAATGGATGAGCTGGTCATTTGTTTTTACCAGTTAAACAAAGTTAAGGAATGCAAGATGGTAGGTTTGTAGGGATAAGATGATTAATTCAATTTAGGACATGCTGTCCTGGGAGTATATTGAAAAGACCCTGGACTTGAGGGATGGTCCACAGTTGGATACCATGGAATGATTTTCATACCTTGTTCTCCACCTGAGCAAAGTATATAAGGAAAAAATAAATCAAAGCTTTGATGTATGTACATTGTGATTTTGCTTTTACAAAAGCTGGTGACATGAGCACACATATATTGGTTGGATTGTTTTATAAAATGAATGTATGATCACCAAGGTGAAGACAGTCCAGCCTGATTACAAATGAAGAGTCATCACTTGGGGGAGACTGGGAAAAGCCTTTGGATACCCATTCTAATGTGTCATACTACCAGCTCTTAAAAAGAAATCAGTATTAGTCCTCTGCCCCCACCCTAATTGGGACAGTCTGAGGGCCCAGAGCAGGTTCCTTTGCCAGTAGTGCTCCCAGAGTCTGCAAGTGCCCCCACTCATCCTCCAGCAGGTCTGCTTTTGAGGATATTAGTGGCCTAAGGACCAGGGATCAAAATTTATTGTAAGTGTCAGGAATCACAGGGAACTGTTTATATAGTTTGGGATAAAGTTCCAGACAGACAGCAACTCAAATCTAGCCAGTCATATTGCTTTGCCTATTTCCCTATTCTTTCCCCTCTTTGGGAATCAGAAGGGTGTTGGAGTTAGAAGTAATAAAATGTGCAGTCCACTGATGTGGACTTGGCCACAACCCTGGCCACATTTTTTAGTCTAATTTTAGAAGAACTCAGGGTTAAGGAGAAGCACATAAACCCTTCCAATAGACATTATTTTTGCTCTCCTTCTCAAAATTTCCTTGTAACCACTCCCTCCCTTCCTTGACATTAAATTAATTTTAGTATGATTTGATTTTTAAAAATCATTTAGCAATGCTATGCCAGTTTTAGTAACTAAATATCAAGGAATTTAAGTGGTAATGCATGTTATGCTCATGAGTTTCAACAGAAAAAAATGTTAATACTTTGGAGGTCAGTTATTAATGATTAGTAAAGTATTACAATCCTATTCACCAAGCAGTCTGGCTAGAGCCTGCTTCTCTCTGTGGCAAAGGGTCTGACCTGCATCTGTTAGTTAGCTAGTGAACATTACAAAGTATAAAGTTTTCAGAAAAAGCAACAAACACCAACTTCTAGTAGCATCCTAATGGTTCTTGTGTACCTGACTCATGTTCAAGGGAAGAAAAGGCTTATTTTTATAGAATTTACAAAAGTACTAGTCACAGGCAAGGAAAACAAAATTACACATGCTAGATGACAGCTTAGAAACTCTGATAAAAGAAGCACAAGTTTCATGATATCTGGAGGCATATTGCCAATGTATGAACTATTTCCCACCACCTCCATTGCAAACCTAAGGCCCAGGAATAAAAGTTGCATGTAAGTCAGGAATTCTAAAGAGGGGCTCTTTATTGTGTGTGCTCTTTAACAGAAAGAATTCCAATCAGTCTGTGAATATAATCATTTATTTGTCTTTACAGTGATGATGGAAGAATGTACAGGTGTCCTCTTTCAATAGAAGTATAAAAATCTGTTTATATACAGTGAAGCTCACAATAATCTTTAATTGGGAAATTTATTTGGTACTCCTGATCCATTCATATTAAAACTGTGGGGGAAACAAATATTTCATGTAAGTGCTACATTTCCAGTAGATTGCACCTGGCATCAAAAGCTTGGCTTCATTTTAAGGGTCCTGCTTGATATTAAAAAAGACTACTTTTAAGTCCTAGGACTCAAAATAAACATCATTTTTTTAATAATAGATATATACATCAAAAATACATCTAAAAGGCATTGGTTAGTGCTATTTAAAAAGCTCTATCTGTGTGCTCAGGTTCATTTTTTTCTTACAGGCAAAACCCAGTGGAAACATTTTTGTTCAATTTCTAGGAATTTGCTCTTGGGGAAAGTCAGTCGAAAGTTACCTGTAAGGGGGGAAAAAAACTTAAGTAATTCAATGATTTCTCAGGTGAAAAGTCTGCAAAACTTGAAAAGTAATTACAGCTAAATTTCACTTAGAACCATATGTTTTTAAAACCTTGATTGGCATTCTCTTCAACATAGTATTCGGTTAACATCACTTAGTAAAAAGCAAAGTACCCAACATTTCCCCTCATTGTTTCAAGTGCTTTATTCTGATGACAGCTTTTAATATACAATTCATAGCATTTATATATAGCAGGTATGCACCGAAGTCTTATTATTATTTAACTTGGGTGAAATGGTACTGTGTAATTGCAAATTGAACCTTTATGTATTTGACTATCTCGTTCATAGCTGAGTATTTTAACACCTTTATCTTTTATAGTTATCTTCTTGTAATCACCCCTAAAATGTTTGTCTAATCCTAAAATGTTTGTGTACTTCTCTATGATTGTAAATCTAAGTAATGCAGTAAATGTGTTTGTTTATTTTTAAGTTTACCTTTCTGATAAGCAGCATTAGCTGTAGCAGTGGCATGAAGAGGTGGAAAGATATGAATGGAACTGTTAAGTTAGAAGACTCAGGTTCCATCTCTTACCAGCCATGTGAACTTGACCATGACCTATCCTTCCCAAGCTAAGCTGTCCTACCTATCCTACAGGTTATTATGACCATCTACTGAAGACATGTGGCAGTGCTCTGGCTTATTCAGCACTTTAGGTGCATATAGGACTAGATTGAGTGAGTTGGGTAAATGTAATTTTGATAACTGAGAAGTACTTCTAAATCTTATACAACCTACAAATCTAATGGTCCAGTAATAATAATGCCATTCTCAAGTTCAGTATATAATATTTATAGTATGACTGTTCCCTACTCAACATGCCAAAATAATGGCTACTTTTTAAGGATCTAAAATCTCTAATAAACTGAGCATTAATTAGTCTGTTACATCATTATCCACATTTGTGTAAGGCAATGGGCAAGTGCCAGCTTTTAAATGAGCCAAGTGCTTAGTCCCTAAAACACATTCCTGCACACATAAATTAGGGTACTGCCTTGACATCAATCTGCAAAGTCAGGGTCCAGTAAAGCCTCAATTAGATGTTCCTTGATTATCCTAATTGTTTGCAGGAGAAAAGTCTAAGGGAAAAAAAATCCCAAAGCACTGACTGAACAGCAAGGCTTTCTGAGAGTCAATTCTGATGCTGCCTGGGCTCAAGGGTCCAGCTTCCTTCACTGTGCTCAACAGAGAACATGGCTGAAGCCTTCAGGCAGAAGAAACAAGCTTCTGACAAGCTTTGAAAGACTACACATACTAAAAACACTCCTCAAAGCCCATAACACATCCTTGTCAGAGTGGAAAACAAAATCCAAAGTGATAACATGGCCTCTTCCTGTCCTCAATAGCACTGAACTGGATTCATACAGTTCTGGATGGTCAAGAAACTGTGTGACTGAGTGATGCTGCAGTCACTGACCACATATAAAATACAAGAAGTTATTTTGTTACCTGATTTCAGTATCACTGGGGTATAAGCCACTCCCTGAATTAAGAAAAAGGTGCTCATGGAAAGGGAAGATTGTGTTAAGTAAACTCATCCTCCCTGTACTCCTACCCCCAATCTGTGCCTCTAGCAGTCTTCCCATCTCAGCAAACAGGACTCACATCCAGCCAGCAGGTCAAAGGAAAACCCTGGAGTCATCTTGCAACTCTTACCCTCACTTCCAATCCATCACCTGGTCAAACTGACTCTATCTCCAAATATATCTCATGTCTACCCTTTTCTTCTTCTTCTCCATATCCACAGCCAACACCCTTATGCTGGACCACCACAACACCCTCCTAACTGGTCTCCCTGATTCTGAGGTTTTCCTACTCCAATCCTTTTTTGCTCATGCAGCAGCCATAGGGATCTTTTAAATAAGCAAATCTGATCATGGTACTCACCCTGGAGTAGATTCTCACTGGTTTTAATGATAGAGCTCAAAATCCCTAACAGTAATCTGCATGCTCATCTCCCGTACTTACTCCATCCCAGCTACATTCATCTTTTTTTAGTTCCTTAAAGAAACCAAGCTACTCCTTGCCATTTCTTCTGATCGGAGTACTTTTTACTCAAACTTCCCCTGGACTACTACTACTCATCTTTCATGGCTCAATGTAAATGTCACTTCTGCAGAGAGGCTTTTGCTGGCCTTCCAACCACATTAGGTCCCCTGCTATCAGCTCTTATGGCACCTTTGTTTTTCCTTTGCAGCACTTACCATAGCTGGTAAATACATAATTATGTGTTTGATGAACATGACCATCAGTTTTGTCAGTGCAGGAACCATGTAGCTGTGCTCACCACTGCATCCCTGGGACCCACCTCTGAATGCCAGCATGATCATCTAAACACATGCCCAGATTGAATGGGACCAGAGAGGAAGGATCTAAGAGAGCTACAAGGGTAGCCCTCTTCTCATTCACTCTTGCTTTATCTCTTTCCTTCTCCCTCTCCCTTCTTCTCAATTTTGGCTTCAAAGGAAACCAATAAATAATCAGCTTTTGTATGGCACAAAGTAAGAGAATGCCTGCCAAAAAAAAGCAGGGTAGAAGTTGGGAAGAAAGATGCCATGTAAGCCCCTGCAGATTTGAGTGTAATCTTCTTCAGAGAATGTAACCCAACAGAACATACCCCATGAACCTTGAATGTGGGTTAAGGATAGGATCAAAAGTGTGTATCTTTTTAAGGTAAACTATTTATTATACTTCCAAATATGCATTAAGTCTGTGCTAAGGAGAACCCAGAAAAAGGGAAGAACTTTGCTAATTGGGGGCCATAATTTTAAAGTGGGTACAGCATATCCCAGAGAGCTAGTGTGGTCGAGATGACAGCCACCTTCAGAAGAGAAGACCCCCCCACAGGAAAGGTAATGCTCAAAAGGATGGTTTGGACCATGAGGACCACCATTCTTCCCTCTCTGGCAGAGTCTTTTTCTTCTTGAGGGTGTAGTGATTTGGAGCTATGTACCCCTAAAAAAAACATGTTCTTAAATATAATCCATTCCTGTGAGTGTGAACCCTTATAAATAGGACCTTTTAATGAGGTTATGTCAGATAAGGTGTGGCCCAGGATGGATCTTAATCCTATTACTGAAAGCCTTATAGGGAAGGTCACAAAGAGAGAAAAAAGCCACAGGAGGAGAATTCAGAAACTGAAAGTCAAAGGAACCCAGAAGAGAAGGGAGAAGCTAGGAGAGGTCGCTATGTGCACTGCTATGTGATAGAGGAGCCTAGGACCAAGATCACCTGGCAGCCAACCCCAGAGCAACAGTCATTGGGAAGGAAGCACTGCCTTGATGACACCTTGATTTGGACTTCTTATAGCCTCCAAACTATGAGCCTATAAATTCCCACAGTTTAAGTCAACCCATTACATGTCATTTGCTTTAGAAAATTAAAATAGAGGATTTCCACTTGGTATGACAGCTGTTTCCCTTGCAAGTGACTGCAAGGGTATGAATGTCCTCAGGTAAAAAGGAAAAAAAAAGGGAGAGGGGCCAAACAGCACATGGTAACCTATGCAGGGACAAGTCTGATAATCATAGAGAAGAAGCCTTATTATTCCCTGCTAAGGCAGGGCTGTAAAGAGAAAATGACAAGAAAATAAAACACCTTAAGTTCCAAGCCTCTCTCTCATTCTGGTTTCATTACCTGATCACATTCTTATGCTTCATCTCCACTGTCCATTTCAATATCCATCTCTTCTGTATCAGCAGCTCGTGACAAGATGTCTGCCATCAGCGCTTCTTCCAATTTCTTACGCACTTGTTGTACTCGCTCTTCCTGTTTCCTTTTAAAAAACAGAATAAAAAGACTGGACATTTGGCAAGTCATGAAAATATGAAGGCTCTACTAACATTTTTACTTCAGAAATAAATTCCTGAGAAAAATGCACGTCCTTCTCCTTAGACTTTATGTTGGTTGCATCTGCACTTTCACAAAACCAAACCACACAGGAGATAAGCCTTGCCAAACAGGAGAGGAAGAAAGGAAGTTGTCCCTTGTCTTGCACAAAATGCTGGTAGGAGTAGGTTTACTTCCGTGACCTTTTTCTCAACCTTAAGAATTTCAAGTATATGAGATTTGGATTTATTCCTACAAAGGATAATAGAAATAACTTGGAAGCAGGACTAGAAGAAGGAGGTAACAGGGAAAATAAAGAAGGAAAAAGACTTGTGAAATGAAGCACTGAGAAAGCTGGAGACAGCAGAGATACAATAAGCTGGGATTTAGTTTGACTTTCTATGGTTGTGTTAACGAAAAGCCAGTTAAAGTTCTCTCCTGGGCTGCAAACACATCAGCATGGAGGAGCCAAGACCATGTGATCCTGTATGCCAAGGACAGGGACTCGAAAGCACCACTTCACCTGAGACGAGCCAGGTAGGTTAAGCACATTCTACCCAGTCTTCTACATCCCAAATATCAATGTCTGTCTGTGTCTTGAGGAGGATTGCAACAGGACCTCAAAAGTGAGAGTTAAGAACTCCAAGTCGTACAAAAAGGTTCTGAACTGTTAGATGGAGAACAAGGCACAGGAGAAAAAAGAGTGGGGGGAGGGGCTATTGGTATGCACTTGATCTTCTTAAAAAGCAGAACAAATTTGAGAGATGCTCCCTGACAGGGTAAGAGAGAGCTTTCTAAAAACAGTTCTAGAAAGCAATGTAAATAGGAATTAACCTCCAGAATGAAGTAGAGACGCAGATATTGAAGGAACACAAGAGAAGGGAGAAGATTGGTAAATAAAGGTCCTAGAGTAAACAGGAAGGAGGAGAGGCAAAGGTACATGTGAGAGGACTAGATGGCTGAATGCTTCATCTCATGAGACCAGAAGGCAATCTACAATAGCAAGGAATTGAATTCTGCAAGAACCAAGTGAGCTTGAAAGAGGACTCCAAGCTCCAGAAAGGAATGCAATCTAGTCGACATTTGATTTCAGTCTTCTAAGAACCTGAGCAGAGAACCCAGTCATTCCGTGCCCAGACTTTTGACCTACAGAACGGTGAGCTAAGTTTGTGAGACATTTAAACTATTAATTTCTATGTGGAAATCTGTTAAGCAGTATCAGAAAACAAATATACACTCATGGATGAATATTTTATAAAAATACTGAAAAATATATATTTACTGTTGAGCTCTTTAGTTGGAGGTTTAATATAAACAAAATATTGGCTACACAATTAGAGAAAGAGTAACAATTCCATCTGCAACAATTTGTTTTCAACCTCTACTAATTCAACAATAAATGATGTCTAATAAATTGCTATGACAATTAAATTAAATGAACAATTTATTCGACAAGTTTATCCTAAAAGGAAATCATCCAGATCTGGCTTTGAGATCATTTCTTCCACCATCAAAAGATCTGATGACCTGGTGGAATCCCTGCTGATTAACTGGGTTCTCATTCCAAACTGGAGATAAATGGAAAACAATGTATCTCCCTAGTAATTTTCTTCTTGAAGGGTAAGAACAATCTGAAAAGCAAGTTGATTCTTCTATTTTACATTTCGTTTATCTTAAAAAAAATAAAACTCCTCATAAATTCCATGCAAATTAAGACATATGTATATAACTTTTCATCATTCTCTATCTTTGCAAAAGGAACGATTTTAAAACCCAAAAAGGGTTTTCCAATTATAAATCTAACTAGACCCATGCATTTAAAAAGTAGTTTCATGCCAATTTCCTATGGAATTAGAAAAATCAAAATATAAATGTAAAACACATTTAAAAATTGTATGATTCAAAAGGACAAAAATTGTATAATTGTACTGATACGAAATAATTAGAATATGCAAACTCATAAGGTCAGAAACTAGAATACAGGTTACAAGGGGCCAGGTAGGGGCAGAAATGGGGAGTTAATGTTTAATTGGTATAGAGTTTCTGTTTGGGGTGATGGAAAAGTTTTGGTAATGAATGGTGGTGATGATAGCACACATTGTGAATGTAATCAACACCACTGAATTGTGTATTTGAAAGTGATTAAAATGGGAGATTTTAGGTTGTATATATATATTACCAGAACAAAAATTTTAAAAATAAAATAAAATAAAACAGTAGAACACAAAGGATTAACCCTAATGTAAACTATGGACTAGAGTTAACAGTATAATTATAATAATATTTTTTGATCAATTGTAACAAAGTTACCACGCTAACAATAGGGAAAACTGTGTATGTGAGGAGACAGGTATATGGGAATTCTGTACTTTCCACATGATTTTTCTATAAACCTACAACTGCTCTAAAAAATTTAACATTAAAAAGTTATCATTTAAAAATGCCATCTTTTAGTTTTGTCTAGGAATAATACTCCAGTAAAACTTCTCTGATTTATATTGATGAGAACAGAAATAGTGAAGTAGACAAACTGTTATATATTTAAAGACAATACAGGGTACTGCAGTATCATTATAAAGTAATGGCACTGAAGCTTATAAATACCATGTAAGAATTTCTTCCTGGTCTTAGTATCTGGAATAGTTGTGCTTTTCTAAGCAATGACTTGCTTATACTCTCTGGATACTATATATTATAGTGGATGTTTACTAATCATTAATAGTAAAAGGAAAATATCTAAATTTGATGTTTTTCTTTATTACTTGCTGCTAAAAATGTAATTTGTGGCCCAGCCTTAGAAATAGTAAAAGATGTTAAGAGATGCAGCCCTGTCTGTCCTCTCCTTATTCCTGGCTCTATTTTATTGCTTTACTCTTCGTTTCATCCTTCTCATTTGCTTCTCATCTTGCTCTATTGTGTGTGTATGTGTGTATATCTTTGGAACCCCTTGAAATCTATACTTGGAACACAGTGAAAGAGAGAAAAATAAATCTGTAGATTGAGCTTAAGTGAAGTAAACATAATCAAGATAGGTAAATGGAACTTCAAAAACAACTGAGCTTAAAGGAGCATGGCTATGATCTACTTTAAAGAGAGATCTGCAGACAAACCAATGCAGGAAACAATCACAAAAGGCATGGGTGAACGAAAGCATTCTTTAGAGCAGAAAGTCAGAACTCCAAATTGCAAAAGACACTATAAAAGTAGCATAGAAAGTACAAAGGATCTGGTATCTGTCCTTTGAACATGATCGTAATGCCCTCTGGTTAATTCATCAATTATTATATGTGCCACTGAACCTATTGGGCAGTATAACATTTATCCAAATGTAAAAAAAAAAAAAAAAAAAGCTTTTGAAGTTCTGTTAAACTGCCTTACCTAATGTCTTCATCTGTGACAATGAAAGCTTTGCAGAGGGGTTGAGATGTATTAAGCCAAACAGCGGGGTTCTTTTCCACAGCAGCGGAGACTTGCCCTGTGATTGGTGCAGAGCTTGTGTGCAATGCACTGGCAACAGCAGATAAAAGGGTCTCATCATTACTACCTGGACCAACTCCTGCAATTCAAAATATGCACTAGTTAAAGGAAAATCACTAGATGAGCTGAGCAAACTACAGAAGCCTAAAACAACAGATATTTTTATACTCATTTGGGATCTATATTTAAAACTGACAAACCAAAGCAGGAAAGAATAACATCACATCCACTTAATAATTACTACTTGCCAAAGAATTAACATTAAAGAAACAGTGACAAAATAGCTCAGAATTTTAATAAAACTTTAACATAATTTTAAAATACATATTCGAGGTGCTAAACTTTCAAAAAGTTGGTTACATTTCCTCAAGCAGGGCCAATTATTTTAATATCATTCTCTTATCTCAAGTATCCTTATTAATGTATCCCTTGGGGCCTGGAGTAGTTTCTCCAAGTAGCCTTTAACATTAATTTCCAGCAATATTTCAATGTTTATCTCTTTGTTTCCAGACTTCAAAGGAAAAAGCTTATGCAAGCATGCTGTCGCTGCAACTTTAACAACTCTCTCAAATACCTAACAAATATACAAATTAATGGAATTAACCATTGAACACCTTGACTATTTGTGGGAGACAAGATGTAGACACATTTAAATGCATTGCTTCAAGTCCTGAATATGTTAACCTAGTTAGAGCAATAATTTATAAGAGCATAAAGGGATGAGACAATATTCTAACCGTAAATTACCATAGGATTTTTGAGCAGTCCACAGTATATCAAGATTCAGAAGCCAAAGTTCTAATATACTCGAAAATCGATGCTTCTCTAGAATTTGGAATTAACATATATGACAGGCACCAGCAACTGAGTTCACCCCAGAAAGGTGCATTCGGTTTCCACTGCTACTACGGCAGCAGTTTAAAAGGGAGAAGCAGAATTAGAGCTGTTAGCTGTTCTTTTGACAACAGGGTAAGAGAAAAAGCAGGAAGCTTGGGAAATTTTGCTGTTCATCTCCATTTGTTGCTAAAAGGAGCACCTGGTTGCTTATATGATAAACCTAACCAAAAGGCAAATGTTTACACAGAAAAAAAACTAAGGTAATATAATGGACTGAAGCAACCCTGCAACATACAAGTTTTTCACCTACATTTTCCCTGGGTTTACTGAAACACAAGACATACATCATCCAGCAAGGCATAAGATCCCCCAAAGGAAAGATCTTGTCTCAGTCATTTCTGAATCCACAGCATCTCACAATGCCTCGCACACAGTAGGTATTTAATAAATATCTGCCTGACTGAATTTAGATAATACCTTGAAGACCTTTGGGTAGTTCCATGGTTTTTATAATTTGTTCTGTTACATCTGATGCACTAAGTCCTTGTAGCCTCTTCTCCCAGAAAAGCTGAAAGGCAAAACATCACTGTTAATAGATACATTCTTGAAACAATACAAAAGTAGCACATCGATGCTGTTGAATAATGAAATTTAAATCATTTTAATAGTTTCCTAATTTCTCCATTTTTTCTTTATATAAAGCTAAATGACTATTCAAACACAAATTATTAAAATAAGCCATAATTCTTTCAGATGACATTACTCAAAAAAATGTTTTGTTATTTTATGTGACCTATCTACTTGTTATAGTACTATAGATTGTCATCATGCTGTATATTACACATTGGTTCTTGATATGGTATCTTCTAAAGAATATAATTTCTAAATTTTCAAAGATTCATTTGGCATGTATTGTAATGTTATTTTATTAGGTAAAAGAAAACAAATTATATTAGGTAATACTCCCTTTATCCAATATCATTAGGGAAAGAGCTACTCCACATGTGATTTTTTCAAGACACTGAAGTTTAGCCCTTCAGCATGCTTTCCATTTTTTATGGAAACTTTTCTAAAATGCCTTGCATATGTCCCTGCTTTGTAGATTGGAGGTCCCATTCAATGCTGGCCATCACAAGTGTCCCGTTCATTGTCACAGGGATTGGTGAGCACACCGGAAGGCTCTTCATGCTCTACGGGACTAGTGAGGTTCACAGTTGCTTACTCAAACACTCATGGTCCAGAACAGTTATACTTTTTAGTTTCATATGCTTTTATACTCTTTTCTCTCACCTCCCACTTGACTATGACTTCACACTAATGTCATTCAACCATTCAACATATATTTAATGAGCTCCTACTATGTGCTCTGCTTGGACTGTGGATGCAGCAGTAGATAAAACAGACATTGTCCTTGTCCTCAAGCCTCATTTCTTTTCTGTTGATTCATATTTACTGCAGGCCAAAAAACCGATACAGGAATTCCTTAGGACTGCACATCTGTCTATAATGCTCAATACTGCTCACATAGTATGTACAGAAAAATATTTGTGTGAATGACTGAAAACAGGAGTAACTGGACTCAGCATGAGGAGCTGAGGGACACAAAAACCCTAGCTGAAATCCCAGCGCCAACACCCACTAGACGTGTGACCTTGGGCAAGTCCTAAAGCCTCCTCAGAAGCCTCAATGTCGACTTCTCTGAAATGTGGCAGCATTGTCTATCACAGAAGATTACTGTGGGTATTAAATAAGGCAATGTGTATGTGTAAAACACCTGTTACATAGCAGATATGTTTTATTGTATTTACTTTTAGCAAATTTTAGCCTCTTTGAGGGCTTTTAGGGGCTTATATTCTGACTTCTAGATATATGTGAAGTATCAGGTAGTTGTCCTCCAAATAAATGAGAAGATAAATTACTAATATAACTCTAGTTATGGAGAATAGTAATAAGTTGCATTTATAATAACCTCAATGCTGGCACCAAGAGTTAAGCTGCAAACAGAATGCTTCACACTCCTCTGAAGACCTTTGGTTTACAGCAACATCTTTTTACACCTCACTACAGATTATATTATCAGTGGAATATGTAGATTTAAACTTTATTTGAGCAGGTAAAAATTAGGAGGGGATGAATAAATGTGAGAAATGTCCAAAGAAACCCTGCCTGCCTTCTATCTCCTCTTTGTTGGAATAAGAATTAGGTTTTGAATATCACAACTATAAGAAAAAGCAAGGAAAACAGAAGCCAGTTAAATTCCTAATGAAAAAATATCCACTGGAATCAGTGTCAGATTAGCAAGTGCTTTTATAATAAAATTTACAAAAAAATAAATCTATACTACCTAAAAACAAAAGCATGGGAATTATACAGATACAATTGCTAGTATTTTAAATATAAAAATTCCAATTTCAGATATCATGAAATAATTTTTAGATGCTATCATTTTTACTTCTTAATTTATGAATTCCTGTTAGTAAGGAAAAGAATACCAAAAATTAGAACAAAATAAATCTTGAATTGAATCTATTCAAAGCTGATAGCCTTCAACCACAGCTGAAATCACAATTTGAT
>PVKH010012692.1:0-17158 GCA_004027955.1 Chaetophractus vellerosus
AACAATGGATTTTAGGGAGTTTAACCCATACATTGCTCACAATCAATAACTGCTTACAAATAATAATATGGGCTTTCTAGCCATTTACTTCATGTTTTCTATTTAAGCACTTTTTCTCTTTTTTCCTTCTTTTCTGCTTTTCATAGGCTAGATCACCTTTTTCACCTTCTGTTAGTTTTAAAGTTTTAAATTCTATTTTTATTCTTACACCATTTGCCATTAAGTTCCTGAACTCAAGCTTGTTTACCCATATTGATTTCTTAAACATATCCCTATCTTTCACCTAACAAGGCAAGTATTTCAGCATGTGCTCATAATCCTTTAATCTCCATGCTTACCCCCACCCTCAGGGATACTATCAAGAATTTGTTCTGAATTTTTAACATTTTTCCTCTCTTTGAATGTATATTACTATTTATTTTAACATGTTACCTGATTACCTTCAATTCTGACATATTTTACAGCAACATTTTAGATTAATTTATTAATTTTTCTTCTTATATGAGTACTTCCTCTAAGTGTGATTTTCAAATACGTGGCAGTGTAGGAAAACTGTTGAGACATTTTCTATATAAAAATACGCTTACCCAACTCTCCTGTTTAGTGACAATTTGGCTAGATATAAAATTCTAGGCTTAAAGTTCCTTTCTTTCAATACTTTAAAAATATTACTCCATTTATCTTCCTGTATCCATGTTGCTCTTGAGAAACTTAAGGTCAATCTGATTCTTGTTCCTTTTAAGGTTATCTGTTCTCTCACTCTGAAACCTTTCTAAACATTTTTTTTTTTTTAAGATTTATTTATTTACTTTTATCCATTTTTAATACCCCCCCCTCCCATGTTTGCTGTTTTTTTTTGTGTGTTGTGTGTCCATTTGCTGGGCAATTCTCTTGTCTGTTTCCTGCCCTCTCTTCTCATCCTTCTTCTCCTGTCTTCACTGGGATTCGATCCTGGGAACCTCTGATGTGAGAGAGAGGTGCCCTACCGCTTGCGCCACCTTAGTTCCTGGTATTTTTTCGGCATGTCTCGTCTTGGCTCTCCCTTGTATCACCCTCCTGTTACATCATCATCTTGCTGTGTGGCTCTGTGGGGCCTGGCGGTGCACCTGCTTGTAGGGCCTAATGGCACACCCACACACCTTGTATATTTTTCTTTATTTTTACCGGGAGGTCTCGGGGATCAAACCCAAGTCCCTCCATATGAAGGTTGGACACCCAACCATTTGAGCCACATCTTCCCCCTCTCTTTGTTTCTGATGTCTATACATTTCACTTTAGTGAGCCCAGGTGTAGGTTTTCTTTCAGGTTTATCTGTTTGCCATTCTGCATCCTTTCGATATGAGTTCTTCCATCTCTCTTTCTTTCTTGTTATTATTTCTTCAAATATTTCCTTCCCTTCATTTTTCCCCTTCCCTCTTTAAACTCCTATTATCTAAAGGTTATCAATTCTATTTCTATCTTTTGCATAGCTTAGTTTTCTTTTCTATTTTATATACCTTTATCTTTTTCTCATGCTTTGCAGGTAAGTGCCCCATCTATCTTCTAGCTTCATTATATAATTTCTACAATTTGCTGTTTTAAGTGAATAATTGGAGCTGCCTTTATAAATAATTTTAAACTGAGCCCTCATTTAACAGCATTTTTATAAATTTAATATTAAACGCACCAGTATAAAATTAAATAAATATTAAAAACAGGAAATGAGGTAGGAAAGTTACACTAAAGTGTTATTTTTATTTTTAGACTTCATATTATACTCCATATTATATTTTTTCTTCCTGAGTTCCATTTATGAGACCCTTGGCCCCTTTTGCATGTTCTTCAAATGTGTGATTCACTTTAAAATTTTCAAAAGCCTTTCCAAAAATTCTGACAAAAAATAACTACAACAAATTGTACTATATCAAATTATTTACTCACACTTGGAATAGTTGAAGATTTCTTTCTTTCTGGCCCTATAAGAGGGCTTGTAGTCATCTCACTTTTTGATCCAACTGTTGTGCTGCCAAGTTTACGAGCAACATCTTTATCCCACTCCTCTTTTTGTTCACCTTCCACACTGTTAGCTTGAGGCCTTTTGGTATATGATACGGCAGGAGGAATGGATGGACCCACTATAACAAAAAATAGAATAATTAGCTGAAAAACAACTGAGATAATTTCTTCTCATGGAAAAAAAACACATTAAAAATACCTATATTTGCATATTTTACACTCTAAGATTAAACTCTTTAATTACAAAAATTGAAATCAGTCCCTGCAAAAGGGACTATATACATAAGTCAGTAATATAAATCTGTGGTAAATGGGATGAGGTACAAATACACAAGCGCACAGAGATGTGAATATATAATGCTTAAAAAACACAAGTTTGGGTAAACTTTGTGTGCTTTTTCACTTATTTGAAATTTTTCCCCACCATGATCACTAAAACGCCGCTGCTTCTGATTTGCTGATATGCTTCGCTGGACCTTCAGATGAGCAGGGGACTGAAGAGTGCTGTTGTTTAAGTCACTGCTGGGCCGTGACCTCTGGCATAAGTTTCCACTGGACAAGGATTCACCTCCTTCAAACTACAAGAAAAACAAAGACCGCCAGGATTTGAAAACAAAAAAAGTTTATATAAACAATGTGCACTCTTGATTTCATTATCTATTCAAAGCTATACAAGTAGTAATCAAAATTAAATAGATAGATAGATAGATAGATAGATAGATAGATAGATAGGATACAGAACTTCTCAAGTTGGCAAACAGGAAGGGAGGGAACTGGATATAACATGGCATTGCATACTTAGGTCAGTCAAAACACTAAATAATAGCTATCAATTATTGAATGGCTTTTATATACAAGGCACCATGTCAAGCTCTTACTACAAACCTATGATATATTAACCTGCACTTAACAGAGGGAAAAAATGAGGTTAAGAGAGTCAAGGGGGATTGTGGGAAGATGGCAGAGTAAAAACCTCCAGGAATCAGTCCCTCTACCAAAACAATTATTGAACTGGCAAGAATCGTCTGAATCAACTATTTTGTAACTCCAGAATCTAGTAGAATACTGTGCAGCATCTTCAGGGAAGAGTGGAGGAAAAGGCTGGGTGGTAAATACACCTGGCATTCAAGAAAATCTGTCACATCACTAGCAGGATGCAAACTTAAGGAACAGACAATTCCGGGACTAAATCCCAGAGCTAACATTTAAAAATATTAAAATATACACTATGTAATAATAGATTAGGAGGAAAAAAAGAAACAGGAAATGATGTTCCATCCAAAGGAAAAGGATAAAAACCCTAATGCCTGCAATGAAGATGATCCGACTTTGGATATGTCAGACAAATACTAAAAAAAATTATCTTGAATATGCTCAAGGAAATAAATGAAAACATAGAGAAAGAACTAAAGGATATGAGGAAAACAATGATTGAACAATATGGGAAACTCTTCAAGATTCTCAATAAGAACCAAACAGAAATACTGGGATTGAAGATCACAATATTGTCTTATTTCTTTTTTTTTTTTTTTAAAGATTTATTTATTTTATTACATATCTCCCCTTCCCCCCGCTGCGGCAACGCGCTGAGATTGGACACTGCGCAGGCGCGGCTTTCCCCGCTTGTGGGCGGTCTCTGCGTCTGTTCACGGCCGGCTTTTCAGTTCGCGGGTGGCTGGCTGCGCTCCATCCGCAGGCGACCTGCCCTGCCCGTGGCGGCTCTTGCCATGTCCGTGGCAGCTTCTTGCCCTGCCCACGGCGGCTCCGGCCCGCCCGTGGCGGCTTGCCATTCTCAAGGTGGTCTGCCCGCTAGGAGAGGTCCCTGGGAAACGAACCCGGGGCCTCCCATGTGGTATGCCGGCGCCCTATCCACTGGGCTATCGAGCCGGCCCCTGTCTTATTTCTTAATGGTGCTAAAATACAAATGCATAAAAAATAATGATGCAATGATAGATATGTACAAAGGTATAATTAATAACAAGTTCTAAAAAAGTTGGGGGGACAGAAGGGTATAAGAACAGTGTATGTGTATGCTATTGAAGATAAGTTGATATTGATATCAAATCAAATAGGACTGTTATAGATATTAAATTTTAAACCCAGGGTAACCACAAAGAAAATACATGATAAATAAATTCAGAAAGAAATGAGAAGGGTCTCAAACGGGTACAATACAAAAAACTAAATAAATACGAAATTAGGAAATAATGGAAGAATTGAGTCAAAAAAGGTATAAGACTTAGAAAGACTAAATAACAAAATAGCTGAAAAAAGTACTCCATTATCAGTAGTCTATTTAAATGTAAATGGAATAAATGCACGTATCAGCAGAGTCCCAAAATATATGAAGCAAACACTGACAAATTTGAGGAAGAAACTGACAATTCTACATCCATAGTAGGAAATTTCCATACACCACTTTCAATAATGAATAGAACATCTAGGCAGAAGAGCAATAAGGAAAGAGAAGACTTGATCAAAATTATAAACCAACTAGAATTAAAAGACAGATACAGAACATTCACCCACCAACAAAACAATAAACATTCTTCTCTAGGGCACAAAGATTACTCTAGAACTGACCATATTTTAGGTCATAGAAAAAGTCTCAATAAATTCAAGTATACTGAAATCATATGATGCATCTTCTCCAAACAAAACAGTATGAAGCTAGAAAGAAATACCACAGGGAGAAATGGAAAATGCATAAATATGTGGAAATTAACATATTCTTTAAAAACCAGTTTAAGCAGTTGAGCTCCTGCCTCCCAAATGGGAGTTCCCAGGTTTGGTTCCTGGCACCTCCTGAAAAACAAGAAAAACAACAAAAAAGCGAACAAGAAAGACAAACAAAAAAACCAACTCAGGGAAGTCGATGTGGCTCAGTGGTTGAGCACCGGCTTCCCATATGTGAGGTCCCAGGTTCAATCCCCAGCGAGGTCCTGGGTTCAATACCAGGCCCTCCGGTACCTCAAAAACAAAAGCAAAAACAAAAACAATCAAACAAAACCAGTGGGTGAAAGAGGAAATTACCAGGGAAATGAGGATATATCTTGAGGCAAATGAAAACAAAAACATAACATACCAAAACTTATGGGATGCAGCAAAAGCAGAGCTGTGAAGGAAATGTATAGCTCCAAATGCTTATGCTGAAAAAGAAAGATCTCAAATCAGACATCTAAACCTCAGAATCGGAGGCTCTAGAAAAAGAAGAACAAACTAAACCAAAGTGAGCAGAAGGAACAAAATAACAAAGATTCCAGCAGAGATAAATAGAAGAGAGAATAAAAAGACAACAGGAACAATAAACAAAACTTCAAAAGTTGGTTCTTTGAAAATATCAATTTTTTAGCTAGGCTGATAAAAAGAGAAAGGACACAAATAACTAAAATCAGAAATGGAAAGAAGGACATCATTGCCCATCCCACAGAAATAAAAAGGACTATAAGAGGGTCCTATGAACAAATGGATGCCAACAAATTAGATAACATAGATGAAATGCAGAAATTCCGAGAAACACCCAAATTACCTACACTGACTCAGGAAGAAGTAGAAGATCTCAAAAAAACCAATACTAGTAAACAGATAGAAGCAGTAATTGACAACCTTCTAAGAAAGAAAAGTCCAGGGTAATTCTACCAAACATTCCAAGAAAACTTAACTCCAATTCTGCTCAAAATCTTTGGAAAAATAGAAGGAAATACTCCCTAACTCATTCCATAAGGCCAACATCACCCTCATAGCATAAACATATAAAGATACTACAAGAAAAGAAAACTACAGATCAATATCTCTTATGATATAGAAGCAAAAATCCTCAACAAAATACCAGCAAACCAAATCCAACAGTATCTTAAAAGAAATATACACCATAATCAAATGGGAATTATCCCTGATATGCAAGGGTGGTTCATCGTAAGAAAATCAATTAATATAAATTAATTGATTGATTAACAGAATGAAGGGGGAAAAATACATGGTCATCTCAATTGATGCAGAAAAGGCATCTTATAAAATATAGCACCTTTCTTGATAAAATCCCTTAGAACACTAGGAATAGAAGGAAACTTCCTCAACATGATAGCATGAAAACCCCACAGTTAACATCATATTCAATAGTGAATAACTGAAAGCTTTCCCCTATAAGATCAGGAACAAGATAAGGATGTCCACAATTACCACCCTTATTAAAGTCTACTGGAAGTTCTAGCTAGAGCAATTAAGCAAGAGAAAGAAATAAACGACCGCCAAATTGGAAAGAAGTTAAACTTTGCTTATTTATACACGACATAATCCAATATACAGAAAATCTTGAAAACCTACAACAAAGCTACTGCAACTAATAAATGACAGCATTAATTTGACAGGGTACAAGATCAACATGCAAAGATCAGTAGTGTACCTATATACTAGTAATGAACTATCTGAAGAAGAAATTTTTTAAAAAGTCCACTTACAATAGCAAGTAAAAGAATTCAATATCCACAAATCTAATAAAGAATGTAAAGGACATGTTGTAGCCGTTTGATATAATTATGAATTCCAAAAATCGATATTGAATCATGCTTGTAAACTGATCTGTTAATCTGGGCATGATTAAGTTATGATTAGGGTGTTGACTGGGCCCCACTCCTTGGTGGATGGGGGCATCAAATATAAAAAGCAAGGCAAAGGGCAGAGGGAGCAGATTTTGAGAAGCAGTTTTTTGAGAAGCAGTTCTTTTGTTGGAGAGGACGCCCCAAGAGAAGGGAAGTGAACAGTTCGCCTGATAGTCTACAGCTGACCTTGTGGAGGAAGCGGAAGAGCTAAGCCTGGAGAGAAACGCAGCCCGGGAAGACAGGAACCCAAGAAACCTGAACCCTGGCAAATGTCGGTAGCTGTCTTGCTCCAACAAGTGGCAATGGATTTTGGTGAGGGAAGAAACTTATGCTTTGTGACCTGGTAACTGTAAGCATCTACCCCAAATAAATACCCTTGATAAAAACCAACCAATTATTGGTATATTTGCAAAGGCATCCCTTTGGCTGACTAATACACATGAATAAATAAAATTACAAAATATTGCTAAAAGAAATCAAAGAAGACCTAAATAAATGGAAGGACATTCCATGTTCATAGACTGGAAGACTAAATAATGATAAGATGTCAATTCTACACAAAGTGATTTACAGATTCAACGCAATCCAAATAAAAATTCCAACAACCTTCTTTGCAGAAACAGAAAGGTCAATCATCAAATTTATATAGAAGGGTAAGGGGCCCTGAATAGCAAAAGCTATCTTGAAAAAGAACAAAGAAGTTGGAGGAGTAATAAGTCCTGATCTTAAAACTTTTTACAAAGCCACACTAATCAAAACAGCATGTACTGGCACAAGGAAAGACGTATAGACCAACGGAATCAAACTGAGAGTTCTGAAATCATCCTTCATCTTTCAGACTAACTGATTTTTTACAAGGGTGCCAAGCCCACTCACTTGGGAAAAAATAATCTTTTCTACAAATGGTGCTGGGAAAACTGGATGTCCATATGCTAAAGAATGAAGGTAGACCCTTAGCTCATACCATATTCAAAAATCAAGTCAAAATGGATCAACGACCCAAATATAAGAGCCAGAACTACCAAACTCCTAGAAGAAAATGTATCATTTTTAAGATCTTCTGTTGGTCAATGGTTTCTTAGACTTCATACCCAAAGCGCAAACAGCAAAAGAAAAATAAAAAACATATTTGGAATCTTATTAAAATTAAAAACTTTTGCACATCAAAGGACTCCATCATGAAAGTATAAAGACAACCTACACAATGGGAGAAAATATTTGGAAGCCACATATCCAATAAGGCTTAATATCCAAAATATAAAGAAATGCTTAAACTCAACAGAAAAAAAAAGATAAACTACCCAATTTAAAAATGGGCAAATATTTGATTAGACAGTTCTACAAAGATATGCAAATGAAAAGATGCTCAACATCATTACCTATTAGGGAAATACAAATCAAATGACAATGTGATACCATTTTATACACACTAGAATGGCTACCATTAAAAACAAAACAAAAACAGAAAATTACAAGTATTTGAGAGGATACAGAGAAATATGAACACTCAATCATTGCTGGTATTAATGTAAAATGTTACAGCCTCTGTGGGAGACAGTTTGGCAAGTCCTCAGAAGGTTAAGTAAAGAATTACCATATGACCTGGCAATTCCAATTCTAGGTATATGCCCTCAAAGAACTGAATGCAGGGTCTTGAACAGATATTTGCATTCCAAAGTTTATAGTACTGGCACAAAGATGGAAAGCGACCCAAGTGTCCAAAACCTATGAATGGATAAATAAAATGTGATATATACATATAACGGAATATTATTCAGCAGTAAAAAGGAATGAAGTCCTGATACATATGACATAGGATGAATCTTGAAGACATCATGTTGAATGCAATAAGCCAGACAAAAAAGGACAACTACTATATGATCCCACTGATATGAAATAATTAGAATTAGCAAATTCATGGAGTCAGAAACTAGAATATAGGTTACTAGGGGCTGTGGTGGGTGCAGGGGAATGGGTTGTTGATGCTTAAATTGTACAGAGATTCTACTTGGGGTGATGGAAAAGTTTTGGTAATGGATGGTGGTGATGGCAGGGCAACATTGTAAATGTAATTAACAGCACTGAACTATAGATACATTTGAGTATGGTTAAAAGGAGAAATTTTAGGTTGCAAATATGTTATTAGAATGAAAAAAATAAGTGTACAACACAGTGAACTTTAATGTAAACAAAGGACTATAGTTAATAGTACAGTTATAAAAATGTTCTTTCATGAATTGTAACAAATGTACCATGCTAATGTAAGGTGTTAATAATAGAGTGGTATATGGAAACTGTATTTTAGGCATGATTTTCCTATAAATCTACAGCTGCTCTAATTAAGAAAAAAGAGTCAGGGGACATTGTTGGGATTCAAACTTAAAATAAAACCTAAAATTTTAACTTTTAATCACACATATATGTATATATTTACTTTCTCAACAACATTTACAAATTAAAAGTTGGTTTATTGGCTCCGATCAGGAAATTTTATCTATTTATAACTAAGCATGATAGACTGGGGGTTGATACACCATTCCTTTCTCCAAAATACAGAAATAGTTTTTTACCAGCAAACTTTTTACTGAATCACTGGCATCCCAATTAAATCTAAATTCATATGTACATGATACTAAACATACACAGGAGAATAATATTGGTGATGATAAATTTTTATAATTATGGTGATAATTTTATATAATCACTAACACAGAGTATAGAATAATGTGCCAGGAAATGTTCTAAAGACTTTTCAAAGGCCTGAAGACAACTGAGGCTCAGAGAAACTAAGTAGTTGCCTAAGTCACATAATTAGTGGTTGTACTAGGGTGGGGATAGAGATTCATACTGAGTGAACCTCACTCTAAACTATAATGTCTCATTAGTTTATATTCAATACAAGTCAAACTTCATTTTCATTCATGCATGAGATAGGTGGTATACTAGTAAAATTAGTACATCCTTTACATTGAAGTTAATAGGAATATTAAAGATCTCAGGAGCGAAATTTAAAATCTAAGTAGGTAATTCTCTTGAATTGGCTTCTTTGACACCATTATTTGGCTGTTAGTGTCTTCACTGAAGATTCCCCTCTTTCACGATAATAATAGTACTGACCCTACATAGGGTCATTTGGAAGAGTAAGTGGGTTAATACATGTAAAGTCCTTAGACCAGTTCCTGGCACATAACTATGCTCTGTGGGCTCCTCTGATGCAGACTCCTAAATCTATAATTCTATTCAAATCTCTCCTGCCAAATACAGATCTTTCTATCTTATAAAATACAAGATATAAAGATCTATATAGGACATACAGCTCATTCCAACAGGAACCTCAAATTTAACCATCCCCATCGAACTTGGCATCTTCCCTCTGAAATCCATTCTTGTCCTATACTGGCAAATGCACCAGGCACAACCATTTGCCTATGCTGTGATTCTGAGGGGCTTTATCCCTCATTTCCAATAGGTCACCAGCTATTTTAAGTCTACTTCTGACATACCATTCCAACCCACTGTCACCTCAGATTGCTGGAGGTGCTACTCCTCCTATGATCTCCCAAAACACTCTGTGTTTCCCTCTAATTGGAGCATGTGCCAAACCGTACCATAGTGTTAACGACCTATCTTCTCTATCTCTTCAGACCGAGGGGTCCTTGAGAACAGAGGCTTACTCATCTTTTTACACACAGTACTTGCATAGTTCCTGGCGTACAGTAAGCTCAGTAAATGTCAGCTTGAAGGCAGTGCTTTACTAAAAGTTACTATTTAATTATAAATAATTCCAGCTTATTCTATAAAATGCCTCCATAGATGTCATTTTGTCAGCAAACTGTCAAAAGCTTTTGGCTCTGTTGTTGACTCCCAGTTTATACCCTTTATATTTCCTTCCTTAAAGGATCATTTGTTTTTATGGTTCAGTCACCATTTATATACAATTATGTCCCTATCTTCTTTTTATAGGTCTCTCCTGGCCTTGAGAATTCCCAATCAAATGTAATGAAGTCTCCTGGTACTCTGTAAGGCAAAACATCACCAAACATGTTTATAAATCATTTAAGAGATACAATTTGTTGTAAATGTTGTCACTTTCTCTTTTCAGTCACTGTCTTTTCTGTGCACACATTACTTCTGGATGCACAGGCTGTGTACTACACAACTCTGGGGGACATCATTTTTTAAGACTAGATCATGAATGGTGCTCCGTAAGGAAGGCAGGAAGCCTGGGCTTTCTTACTAAAATAAATGTGATTACAAGAAATTTAAACACCTTGTATACTAATCTCTTGGTATTTGGAAATGAAAGCAGTTTATAATTTAGTACCCTGATTTTTCAATTCTAATAAATAAGAATGTTAATAGTATTTATATTATTTTTGATACCACAATGAATAAGACATATATGCTAACACAATATCTTATACTTAGCTGTCACTTAGCTCAATAAGAAATTCACATAAATTTGAAAAGGAGAAAAACTTACTTCCAGTGGTTTTCTACCTAGAAGAATATAAGTAGCCATAACTTCATCATATTTTTGATTTATTAAGGCATCATTTATCTCATCTCGTGCAAAACCCATGGTAACCATGATGTCTAGAAATAAAACAAACAAAAATGGGTAAGTTTGCCAACATTTGATAGAACTAATTCCTGAAAATTTAAAGAATAATTTTAATTGTAAAAACTTTGGATTATTAAGATCCAGATGCTGTATATTCACAAATACAGTATGTTCACAAATTCTCATGCAGAAATATCTGTATCATGGGTTACATATTCATATTCATATATGAATATCCACATAAAAATAGTCATAATTGTATATGGATATTCATAGGCCCACTTGATTTCCCACTGCCTAGTTCATTCCTGAGCTTTCTTTGTCCAGCCAGAGCTACTGTACCTATGCATTTATGATACACACAAACTCCCTCTATTTCTATACACTCTTAGCACTCATGGAGTGGGTTTTCTTATCTCTTTAACAATTTATGTTTTCTGCAGGCAGGTGGATTCTTCTTTAGAAAGTTTGAATTACACAGATATTGTTTTGTTTAGGTTCATTACAGTCCCTAGAATGTCCCTCCCCTCCCCGCCTCCAGATAGGAGCACAGTTGAGATGACATAGAGTTGCAAGTTTCTGTTAGCTTTGGGAAGAGGTAAAGAAAAGCAAATAAGTTGACAGTAGAGATTGGCTGGGTAGGGCAGCAGCAAGACTAGATGAAGCAGAAAGATGGACCCCGTTAAGAGAGTGGTCTGTGCCTCTAATCTTTTGGTTAAAATACATGCTATGTTTTTTGCTGGAACTTAGTTATAGCTTCTTGTGAGGGACTGCTGAAAGGAAAATATGAGGCTATACACATTATTTAAATTTTTATATCATTGTTGCCAAATGAGTTAGACTGTAATATATGAGCAAACAAACTAAGGAAATTGACATTTGTAATGCTTAGTGTATATTTAGAGAAAGATGATAGTGAAAGTATTTTTCAATAAAATTGTTTCCTATTTATATTTTCAAACCCTATTTTGGTATACTAAAGGACTCTTACTTATAGCCAAAAGACAGGGCCACTCACAATTTCAAATACTTACCTATTCTTTTTATGTCATTGAAATCTGGTTCAGGCTCAGTATATGGCTTTAGTTCTTCTTCTTCATGACCAACATTCATCCACCGATCTTTCATTATTTGCTAGAAAATAAAATTTATATTAGTTTGGTCAATCAGAACATTCAACCGCTTATTTTCGCACTACTTTAGCAAATGTGAAATGTATTGGTTCATTCAGCAAGAAATCATGTGATGTATAACATGCAGAACTGTGTGGGAGAGAGTGTGGTCTACAATGTGAACTATGGTCCATGCTTAGTGGCAAAGCCCCAAAATGTGTATATCTATTGCAGGTGTTGTGCCACACTAATGAAGAATGTATGTGTGGGAGGTTGTGGGAAGTGTGGGAGGTGGGGCATATGGGAATCCCTATAATTTTTGTGTAACATTTATGTAATCGATGTATCTTTTAAAAAAAATTAGTTAATTAAAAAAAAAATAGGGTGGGTTGGGGGAAAATACACAAAATGTAAGATATGGACTCTAGTCAGCAGTAATATTTTGGCGATGCACTTTCATAATTTGTTGCAAATGTTTCACAACAATGCAAGGTATTTGTGGTGGGGTGATGTATGGAAGCCCTGTACTATGTTATGCATGCATAGTTTGCAATTTCACAACTTTTACCCTACACTTTTTAAAAATATATGTTCACGTATGAATGATAAAATTCAATAAATTATTTTAAAATGAAAAAAAAAAAGAAATCATGTGATGTTTTCAAACTGACGTTATTATATGTTTGTCCATGTCAGGATTAAAAAAAAACAACACACATTATGTAGTCACCCTTAAAAGACTTGTCTTTTATTTGGGGAAATGAGATTTACTCAAGAAGCCTAAAAAAATGAATACACAATAGAAATAACTACCCCATATTGTCTTAGCAACAGTAGATATTAACAAAGACCAAAAAAACCAAATTGCCAAGTGGGCTGCAGTTTTCAAGGAAGGAATAATAGGGAGGTTGGATTTGAACTGACCCATGAAATATAAGTAGTATTTGGATTAGTTGAAGAGTCAAGATAGATAGATGATGTGAGGAGGAACTGGTGAACAACAAAGGTAACATGCAATGAAAGAATGGAAGATAAAGTTAGTATCTTTCAGACAAAGAATTTAAACCTAGTCTCATAGCCATGGAGAAATGCTATAACTTATTAAGCAATGAATATAAGAAATGTTTTAGAAGCAGCACTGGAAAAGGAACAATGAGTATGCACAGAAGGCACACTCTGCTGGTGCTCACACAAAATTAGATATGAGGCAATGCTGAGACTGGGAAAATGGAAAAAGACAGTGATAAGAAAAGGCAACTGGACAGCAACTACACAATAAACAGTTTGCTTTCCCTTATTATCTTAGTCATGGGGAGTCAGGGTTCCTTTACATTAATCTTAAGTCTCAAGAAGAGTCTACTTAACGTGTGCTGCCCAACAACAGGTGTATTTCAAAGCAAAATAAAAATAATGCTTCTCAGAATGGAAGGGAAATTTCAGTGGGAAGGAAGAAGGTCTGCTTAAGTAAGGGGTCATATGGGGCATTTTAATTCCTTAAAGTTTTTCTATTCATTCTAAATCCGAGGTTCTTTATCAAGAATAAGCCACAGAAAGCAATGTATATATATGGATTTTGTGAGAGAATGTAGTTGTGGAAGTACCTGTCCTTAGTTGGGTGAACCTCATGCATATACAAAATTCCTCTATGGGAACCACAAAAGTTACCAATAAGAGCCAAGGGAGAAATGTCTCCAGGAAGGCTAGGTACTGTGTGACAGGAGAAAGTGGTTCATAGTTTGGGTGGTTTCAGGAAAGGTACAAAGCACTTGGGCAACAAATCATACTAGACATAAGGACCAGTTGAATAAATTAATCTACTTCAGATTTCATTTCAGATATTTCATAATAAGGAACAAGATGACAAACAAGAATCCAAACTTAACAACAGAACATTTACTCTACCCATCATTTCTAATGAACATAAATGCCTACCGGCTGACTGTAAAAGAGATACACTAATAAGTGATTCAGATGAATTATAAAAAATTAAACCAATTTACTCTGAATACACACCCTATACTTAGGAGCATATGGACTTTAAGGACAGCCAGATGGAAGTTCTTTTCCTTAAATGGTCTCAACCTTTGTAGGTACACCGCGTAGAAATCTCTCAATTAAAAAAAAAGTCATTAATTTTTGCTTTACAAAATAAACCTTGTTTTGCATAAACCTTGTGCAGGCATAAACAAGATTTTTCAGATTATCTTAACAGCAGTTGAAACAGATGTCAAAACTGAAAATAAATATTTTGGAGGAAATCCAAGATGACAGAGAAAGGCCGATATGTAGCTTAGCTTTAGGCTCAAATTTTGAATTATGTTGAAAGGTAAGAGAGTCCATTCTGGTTAAGGAGTGGCAAAATAAAAGATGATAAACATGGAGGGGAAAGCAAAAAAAGTTTTCCAGTTTCTAATAAAAAAGAAATCTTGACATGGCAAAATGCAAATAAATGGGATTTTAAAAACAATGCACACCATAAAATACAAATCGTTTTGAAACCATTTGTGGTACTGTCCCTAATTATTACTACAATTAGGAAGAGCTGACAGCATTCATTTATAGAGCCTGAAAAAAATTTTATGACTGCTTGTTTAGATCTATCAAACAATGACAAACAAGTAGAATGTGAAACTAATTTCATTAATTTTATTTTCATGGAGGAAGATAATGTAAAAGGCTTCAAGAAATACATAAAGTACATAGTCATGTGTGAGAAGGTATATAAGATAAATAAGAAGTTTAATAAGACAATAAGTAGTCACTCAAGAGCCTCTAAATCAATTTTCAGTATTACTAAAGTATACAGTGAATAAAGACTAGGTTTATTATAACAAATAATTGATGATACTCAAGTAATATTACTGAAAATACACTAAGTTCCATTTTTTAAAAAAAGGGAAATAATGGGTAATATTTCATATTAAAATGTACAAAGCTGATATAAATCAATAAGGCTAACTAGACTCCTTTATACAAGTAAAGAGACACAGAGTTTATACCTGATGAACAGTTAACCTACTAAAAAGAATCAGCTTTACTTCAAATTAAAGCAATTATGTCAGAATCCATTACCACCATAAAGGCATCAAATAATATTTTGGCAATGATAAATAAGAGATTCAAGATTGTTCATACACTTTGACCTAAGACAGCTATGCTGGAGGATTTATCCAAGCATATGTCCCACAGGGGAAATAAGTATACCAACTTGTTTTTTATAAACAACAATGGAAATAGCCCAAATGTGCGACAAGCAGGGAATAATTAAATTATGACATGTAACCCAAGGAGAACAATATAGCTATTGAAAAGGAATTTCTTGGAACAACTGTGAAGCAGACTAGCTTCTGTATATTGGTATCTGTGATACTGTGATATTTCCAACGTGGACTCATGATTCTGTGGATGATACAAACTTAGTTTTGATAAGATGGAAAAAGAGATTCCAGAATATATTCAAATATATCAAGTTGGGTTTCTGATGATAAATTGTTTTAATAATAATTTTTGACTTTAAAATTTAATTCAAAGAATTTTAATACTTTAAATCTTGTCATTTTAATGAAAGACTTAAATGGATTTACTATAAATTAATCATCCTTAAGCCACTTAGCACATCTTATAAACTGCCCGAAGAGATTTAATATCTATTCTCCAAAGTTATTTTAGTATGTTCTTTTTACTTTGCTCATTAGTTAAGCTGATGTTTCAACTGGACACTTTATTAATACTTTACCCAGGTAAAGTGGGTTTCTATGATAAAAGTGAGTCATAAAGCAAGATTGAGAGTCACACCTCTTACGTTCTCATAAAATTTTAGAAGTGATATGAGAATCAACAATTTTAACTTTTTAACTACTTCACATAATTATTTATAAGTGATGATTAAAAGTAAATTTAGATAAGCAGTGATATGAAAGTGGACTTTTTCTACTATAAAGGTTTTCTATTAAAACATTATTAACATGCCCTTTTTACCCACCAAAGAAAAAACAAACAAACAAAAAAAGTATAGGAAGGAAGTAACCACATTTAAATAAACTATCTGTTTTTAAAATATCTAATAAATTGATTCACTGATATAAAGTATTTAAAATAATTTCCCCAATGGAAGTCAACATCGCTTAACTTCCATCAAACATGTCATCTTTTAGTAAAAAATATCTGTGGAAATAAAATTAACAAAGCCCAAACTAACCTGAGCGCTCTGTACACATGGATGGCTCACTATAAGGCTGCCTCCTAACCAGCATGGAGTCCGTGCCAGAAAGCCCCAATGTTACGCTAAAAAAGTACAGTCTAGATGAAGTTAATTCTCTGAATTTTCTACCTTTCTATTAAGGCAAATAAATTAAGATAAAAGAAACACCAGTGAACAATACATGCTGAATCTCTAAAATTTATCTTAGCACATGCTATTAAAATATCATTCTTAAAAAAGATGGGCAAAATCCTTAAGGAATAAGTTGTTCTATCTGCAGTGCCAGAAGAACTACTAATATAATTAGGCTGTAACATTTATAATAGTGTCTGTGATTATAATAGCTTCTATTCTACATGCATGGAAATGTATGTAGGTGGTACAACAGTGTGTTAAAAAATGAAATGCCTGCTTCCAATATGTTCTACTTAAATATTAATAAATTTTCTATATTGATGTTAAGAGACTTCTATAAAAATTTTTACTATCAGGGCCCGGCTAGATAGCTCAGTGGATAAAGAGCTCGCCGGTGTACCACATGGGAGGCCCCGGGTTCGGTTCCCGGGGACCTCTCCGAGCGGGCAGACGGCCTTGAGAAAGGCAAGCCGCCGTGGGCGGGGCAGAGCTGCCGTGGGCAAGGCAAAAAGCCACCACGGGCAGGGCGGAGCCCCCACGGGCATGGCAAAGT
>PVKH010012693.1:0-17146 GCA_004027955.1 Chaetophractus vellerosus
TCAGCTCTGGAAAGAGTCCCCTTGAATCTAGAATGCAGATATCTTAGTAAGGAATGAACATCTGCTAGTGCTGGCTTCCTGTGATGGAGAAGAGTGGAGGGCACAATGAGGCTGGTTCAGCAAATATTTGGCAGACCCCAAGGTGGAGCAAGCTGGCAGAGCAGAAATATAAATTGCAGAGCCATAGTCCCAGCATAAAATCACAGAGTATAGAAGGATGGCTTAGGCCTTCAGATTCAATAGCTTAATAATTGGCAACCCACTGTATAAGAATCTGAATTTTAATGATATCCACTTGCACCCCAGCCCACCCTCCAACCTCCATACTTCCTAATTCATGTACACATTTAAATATGAGAAGCTCTGGTTAGTTGGATGCTCAAAGTGAAGGAATATCTTATTTGGAATATCCAACTTGAATTATTCTCCAAAGTTTAGCAATTGCTTTCATTTACTATTATTGGTCCTTTACATGTCTTAAGCAACATCAATTTTCAGTAAAATTAGTCTGTTTCCAATTTCTTGAAACAATAAAGCTGGTCAAGGATTACCTATCCATGACCCACATAACAAATTTCTTTATTAATGATATTTAAAATGCCTTCTTCTGGTACTGTTAACTTGTGGTCTCTAAATTCTCAAAGAATTCATAGAAAATTTCATGTGTGTGGACCTGGAGCCTCTGTTATAAAAACCAGGCACATTTTGCTGGTGAATATTTATGCTGTATTTTTGGTTTCTTCACTGACTTATGTATTCTCTGAGGTAAATCCCTTATGTGCTATCACATAAATGGAGAAGATGAGACAGAATAGCTCTATGCCTTGGAGGCTGTCTAAACATCAATGGGGCTTTAAAAGTATGCGGGTTTTTCAGGAGAAATAATGCATGTATAAAAGTGAAGTACAGCTTTAAAAAATAATACTTGTTTAGAGCAAAAATTCTAGACTTTACTCACCGAAGTTCAAAATTGTCACACTGGGAGGATATAATACTTCGGTGTTTCTAACTAGAACTGCTGACTGGGATTATGCATATGGAATCAGCTTTAGCTTTAAAGGCAAATTTTTCTCAATATTTTCAGGTGAAGCACATTGTGCTTTAGCTGTGATTTGTTTTAGAAAGAGACCTTTCAGTAATCTTATTAGACGAAGTCTCCATCCTTCCATCTTGATTTCTATAAATCCAGTATGAAATTTAGCGCTTGGCATGTAGAAAGTTGCACCAAGTTTTGTTGAGTGAGAAAATAAATGAATGTATAAATAAAAAAACATAGGTGAGTAATAAAATTTAATTTTTGGTCAAGGTATAACTGTGAAATTTTTACTAACATGGATAAAAATGGGTATAAAAAGTATTTCCAAAATAGAAATTTCTAAAGCTATATTAAGGAATGGAATAAGTATAGAATCACAAAGGAAAGGGAATGCATTCACCTTGAAAGACAATTTCTGTTAGGTTTATTTAAATCAGAGTCATTTTAATAATATAATATATTGTACTATATTCCTATAATTACCAGAACAATGATTAATAAACATTATTTTATTATATTATTAAGTATATCTTTCTCTGAATTGTTTTACAGAATTGTTCAATTGTTAGGAATCAACTCAGATGCACTAAACTCTCAGTAGCCCCATTAGCTTTTTTGGTGTTAATTTTTGCTAATTTTTCTATCAAGCCAGGATTGGCCAGGTCAATAACTGAGGTTCTGGATTTAGGAGCTGAAAATTCTACTTAGATGCAATGAACCACAAATGTCATGTCATTTTAGGATGCAATAGCTTTAGGGATTTTTGTAGCTGCAGGCTGACCTTTAGAGAAGAGATGACATTTGGCCAGCTAAGGCCACATGTCCAGGAATGGTTTAAGTTGGAAGAAAGGTTTATCTTAAGATTAAAATATTGAAACACTCTTCACAGAAGGCTCAGAGACTTGCATTAGATGGATATGGCAATGGCAGCATAGAAGCTTGGAGCTCCATAGCTGGAGCACCCTCCTTTGTGTGTTCTTTGGTCCACACAAAGTCTAGAACACCAATTAGATCATTCTGACATGAAGTAGCCAGTTGGTGGTGCAAATATGCTGAGAGGACACAAAGATAAACAAATTTGGAAATGCATGAATTGTTATTTAAGATCCTCATCTGCTAAATGAAAGGATTTATCACGTTTTAGTGTTCATTTGATGGGAAGATATTCTGAACCACTTGTCACCAGACGCATGATGAATTATTATGTGACAAGACATTTCTCATTTTGATTAACTATATAACAGAGCAATAAGAATTTTGAAGTAACTTTCATAATTGTTGTCTTCATTATCATTGTCTTTCTTGGAAAAAAGCATTCTTCCTAGGGTTGGCCTCAGGCGACATTGTGAAATAAGCTTATTCTTCCTTCTTTTCCCTCTCTGCCCACAGTAAATTCAATGACATGAACCCGTGTGAATGATGATGCAAAGGCTATTGAGCACTTACTGTGTTCCAGGCATTCTTCCTCTAAGTATAATAATAGCTTTAATCTTCAACCAACCCCAAATATCACACCCTGTTTTATCTGCACCTTACAGATGAGGAACTGAGACAAAAAAGTTAAGCAACTTGTCCAACTTTCCTCAGCCAGTCAGTGATTGAGCCAGGCAGTGTGACTCCAGAGCCAGCATATGCAAGCACTAGCATGTAGAGCAAAACGCCCTTGCATAAAGTATCTGCATTTTAAGAGCTGTAGTTCAAAGAAATCTAGGAAAGCTTAAGAGATTCTGTTTATAGGAATTCATGAATTGAGTTGGGGACTCTTTTAACATTAGCTTCCTAATGTTCCCAAAGCAGGAACTCTTGGGCAGCTAACCACGTCTGTCTGACTCAGGGTCTCAAGCCAAGCCAACTAAAGGGAAGCACGAAGTGAATATGATGAAGATATGATCTCAAGTAGTTTTTTTTTGCCAATTTTAAATAGTTTTATTCAAGACATTGCATTTTTCACTTACAACGCAGTGCTATAAAGTGCAATGTTACCTCCTTTCACTGTACACATTCCATAATCAAGTATTGAGAATGCCCAGGAATTTTGTATAGCAGCTAAACTTTAAACTGCCACAGTATGTGCTACTAATTTGGGTCCTTCAATTTACTGTAATAATGCTAATGTATGTATGGCGACCAATTTAATCAACCTCTTCAATGATGGGTCCAGAAGAGGCACCCCCAGATGGAGGTCCTCCACCACCAGGGAAGCCCCCAGACACCCCCCCCCGGCATGCCTCCTGCACTCTGGTACAGCTTGGTAATGATGTTAAATGCATAAGATTCAAGTGAATTCTTAGAGGATACCCTATCCCTCTGCTTCTCATCTTCAGCTTTGTACTTCTCAGCTTCTTGGACCATATGCTCAATGCCTTCTTTGCTCAAACAGCCCTTGTCATTGGTGATAGCAACATCGTTCTCTTTTCCTGTACTCTTATCCACAGCAGAGACTTTGAGGATGCCATTGGCATCAATATCAAAGGTGACTTCAATCTGAGGAACACCAAGGGGGGCAGGTGGTATCCCTGTGCGTTCAAACCTGCCAAGCAGATTGTTATCCTTGGTCATGGCACACTCACCCTCATAAACCTGGATGAGCACACCAGGCTGGTTGTCAGAATATATAGTGAATGTCTGTGTCTGCCTGGTGAGAATGGTGGTATTGCTTAATGAGGACAGTCATAACTCCACCAGCTGCTTTGATACCAAGGGAAAGAGGAGTGACATCCAAGATCAGCAAATCTTGAACATTTTCAGATTTGTCTCCAGATAGGATGGCTGCCTGGACAGCTGCGCCATGAGCAACAGCATCGGGATTGATGCTCTTGTTCAGTTCTTTCCCATTGAAGGATGTATATGTGGGAGGTTGTGGGAGGTGTGGGAGGTAGGGCCTATGGGTACCCCTAAAATTTTTGTGTAACATTTATGTAATCGATGTATCCTTAAAAAAAATAATTAAAAACAAACAAAAAAAAATAAAAGACCTTTTGATTCTTTAAAATAAAAAAAGGTATAATCTCTTTTTCCAAGTTGTCTTTAAAAATTTCTCTTTTGCCACCCTTGTTAGGTATCCTTGTTCCTGGGCAGATGTTGTGCCCCTATTGTAGCACCCCCACCACTTCCTCCTCTACCACCTGGAGAGTTAATCTCTCCCTTCTCTGAGTCCCCATGGCATTTTTACACTTCTCTTTACCCAGCACTTCCTGTGTTGTATCGATGCCATCTCACTAGATGTGAGCAAGTTCCTACAACGCAGGGACCCTGACACTCTTCCTGGGATATCTAGCACCTGGCACAGGTGCCAGGTGCCAGGACTCATAGCAGCTTTATAATTTTTGTCTCTTGACAAAAATTTAGTCAAAATATGCTGCCGATTTGACAGATTGAATACTGCTTATTTCACAAGTGGAGGAAAGCCTAGGGGAGAATAGTATCAGCTGTGCTGTGGCAGTGTAAGTTGGTTGAGATCTCTGTAGCTGCTGGCTTTATGTTTTTTTTTTTTTTTTTGGTTACATATCCCCTCTTTCTGCTTGCTCTTGCTGTGTTTATTTCTCTGCGTTCTTCTGTGTCTGCTCTGTCTCCCCCCGTTGTGGCGACGCGCCGAGTCAGATCACCGCGCAGGTGGCTTTGCTCCGTTTGTGGGTGACTTGCCCTGCCCATGGTGGCTTTGCCCTGCTCACAGCAGCTCTGCCCCGCCCACGGCGGCTTGCCCTTCTCAAGGCAGTCTGCCCACTTTGGAGAGGTCCCCGGGAACCGAACCCGGGGCCTCCCATGTGGTGAACCGGTGCCCTATCCACTGGGCTACAGCCGGCCCCTGCTGCTGACTTCAAGAAACCATATGTAAGGATGATGATTAAGATGAAGACCGAAGAAGTTAGAGGAAATGAAAGCAATTTCTAACAAAGTACGGCATTGCTTCCTTTGGAGGTGTATGTCTAGGCTGGCTGAGTTGGGAAGACTCCCCTGAAGGTTGTAATTTTTATGTGTATTATTGTCTTTTGAGGCATATTATTTATCAAGCCCTTTAAACAGTTAGACTTCAAGTTGAATGCTTGGGCTTTACATTTTTGTCCCTAAAATTAAGTAAGACCTGGTATAAAATTCCACTTTAGGCTACCCTACCTAAAGCACTTACCAGTTATAAATTTAGGCTTTATGCTGCTATTTCATGATTCTGCTTCCTTAACCTATTGCAGTATGTGGCATATCCATTTCAAGTTTCTCTCAAGAATGTGCATAAGAGCATTTACCCTCATATTAAAGTGTGTGGAGTGGGTGTAGCTCAGTAGTTGAGCACTTGCTTTGCATGTACAAGGTCCTGAGTTCAATCCCCAGTACTGCCTTTAAAAAAAAAAAAGTCATTCACATGTCACCTAACCTAGAAGTTAGGCTAATAATAGAAGGTAATATTTATCAAGGGTTAATTATATATGCCAGGCCTTAAACCTAGCATTCTATGTGAATTCTCTTGCTTTATTCTCACAAGAATCTTGCAAAGCAGGTACTATTATTATCTCAGTTTTTCACATAGAAACACGCAGAGATGAAGTAACTTGCCCAAAGTTGCTTATCCAATAAATGGTGGAACCAGTATCCATTCTCAGGTACTTTGTGGCCATGCTTCCTAATCATAAACTGATGTGGGAAGCCAGGAAGAGAAATCTCACATTCTTGGAAAACATTTAGTTGTACCTAAAACATATGAAACCATCTGAATGCAGCTGAAAAAACAGGACTTATGGCAAAGCCTGTCTTCTCTTCTGTTTATGCCAGGCAGATAGCCCTTGGAAAGCCTCATGGCAATCGTCAATATCAAACCTTGAGCTGATACACAAAACACAGGAAGTAATGTGAGGTTGATATCTAATTATGCTTATGTGCTTCCTATACTTGAATCTTGTTTTAAAGGCAATGGGTTACTGTGAGAAAGCTGTACTTAGGCATAACTTTTATTAATGAAAAAGGAAATCTAGCCAATTTCTCTGATTGCTGTTGACCTTACAGCTTTGAACAAGTACGAAGCAGAAACTTATTTTAAAAGGTTTCTTTTTTTTTAAAAGATTTATTTATTTCTCCTCTCCCTCTCATTGTTTGCACTCTCTGTCTGCTCTCTGTGTGGTTCACAGTGTGCTCATCTTCTTTTTAGGAGGCACCGGGAACCAAACTCAGGGCCTCCCATGTGGGAGGGAGGCACCCAATCACTTGAGCCACCATTGCTCCCCACTTGTTGTGTCTCTCACTGTGTTCCCTTGCTGTGTCTCTTCATTGCATCATCTTCTTTTGTCAGCTTGCCACACCAGGCCATCGTGCCAGCCAATTGCATCAGATCACTGTTTTGCTCATCTTCTTTAGGAGGCGCCAGGAAGTGAACGGGGACCTCCCATGTGGTAAATAGGCACCCAACCACTTGAGCCACATCCGCTTCCCAAAAGAATGTTTCTTAATTAATTCATGGAGTTTGACCTATTCTAATGAGTCTGTGGAGTGTCAAATTCCTCTGCATCCTGTGGAATAGTGTGACTCACAGTCACAAAATACAAGAAGCCCAAACTCAAGTTTCCAAATCAGAGCGTTCTGTTCAAACGGATGCTCATACCCAGCACAGCCTTGGGCATGGCTCCAACAGTCACACATCCTGGTGGGTGCCTCAGTAGGAGCACTGCAGTACACAGGCATGGCAGTGCCCTGCTCTTGTCCAATGGAAGAAGCTAGTCTGCTTGGTGTTTGACCACAGAGAGGGGCAGACTAAATCGATTTGCAAATATCATAATAAAACAAAGTGAACTAGATGTGACTAGCACTCATCTCAGAAAAAGAAATCAAGACCCACACATGATGAATGAATTGTCTAAGGTCATGGAAACAAATCAGTGTGGCAGAAGAATTCCAAATATTTATCCCATTTCTAGTTCACTAACTATGCATTTGTATCTTTATTTAAGGTCAAAGGATATATTTGATTACTTTCGAAAGGAATTTCATTTTTGTGTGAAACCCAGATTCTTTTTTTATTGCTACTGATTTATATGTTTGTTTTTCATTTGGATATGACTACTCAGCTGTACTGAATGGCTAGCATTGCTCTGCTTGTTGGTAATGAGATTTGTTTCTGAACAGAAAAGAGTAATACTGAATTTGCATTGGACATGAAAAGTATAGCGTTATAATTGGGTCTAAAGATGCAAGGTATTGCAAGTTCATATGGTATTTAAAAAGGATATAGTCTTCCTCCATCATTATAGAATGTTCTTTGAAAGACCTCTATACATGGACATCTCTCTTCTAATTTATTTTGGAAGAGCTTCTCAATTGATGTAGCATTTTAAAATCTACCCATCCATCAAAGAAAGTATCTAACAAATACAATCGTGCTTGCCAACAGGCATTAAGAGCCATCTCAAGTGATTTCTCAAAATCATAATCCACACTCATTTCCAACCCACCAGCAGGGTAAAACCAGTAAACATTGGCTGAGTGTGATGGTACATGGATATCAGATTTGTAGTCAAAGGAAATCTGTGTAAACTAGCTATGTGAATAGACATAAAAGACAGCTGGCCTTGGCAATAGCCTCAGTAGGGATGCTTTCAGCTGCAAACTGGCTCAAACATTAAAGACATATACTATAATTCATTACTGATAGTTGGTTGACATCTGGGTTGGTTGATTCTTTGGCTTATCAGTAACATCAAGTTCTGGAGTTCTTCTCATCCTTCTACTTTGCCAACAACAGTGATAGCTACATTCTCAGACTTGTGACAAGATGGTTGGAGTAGTTTATACCTAGATAGGAACTATATCCAAAGTCTTTAAATGCCCTCTCTTACACTTTTACTACAGAAAACTGTCCACTAAAGTCTTTCATCATTGACTTTCCCTCAGCTCTTATGCTTGAATCAAATTCTCACTAGGAGAATGGATCACTCTTCTAAGATGGGATGACTATTGAAAGTAGAGGTGGTCAATTACTTGGTCAATTACAACAAAGCTTCAGAGGAAAAGTTCTGTTTGTAGTCTATTCCCTAGGCACTTGAAGAGTATGGACATAATCTAGTCCTCCAGACTCCCTGAATGCCATATGATACACACTTTCTACTTAATGTTTTCTCTCTAAAATAATTATTATATACTTTAAATTAAAATGATTCCAAGGTACTTTCTAATACACTGCAATATATAAACTAATATAGTCCTCACAAAAATCTTGTGGTTAGATAGTGTATTAGTTTATATGGCTGCTGTAACAATTTACCATAAACTTAATGGCTTAAAATTGCACAAATTTATTATCTTATAGTTCCTGAGGTCAGAAGTTTGATGCAGGTCTCATAGGGCTAAAATCAAGGAGTCAAAAGGACTCCTTTCCTTTCTGTAGGCTGGAAAGGATATTCCATTTCCCTGCCTTTTTCCAGCTTTGAGAGGTTGCCTGCATTCTTTGGCTCATGGCCCACTTTCATCTTCAAAGCTATCAGTGGTGGATTAGGTCATCACATCACATCACTCTAAACTTGCTTCTGTTGTCACATCTTCATGGACTCTAACTCTTCTGCCTCCCTTTTCTTTCAAGATAATCTCCCCATTTTAAGGTCAGCTGATCAGCAATCTTATTTCCATCTGCAACCATAATTCCCCTTTGTCATGTAACATAACACATACTCATTTTCCATATATTAGATGTTCTGTGGGCATCTTTGGGGGTTATTATGCTGCATACCAAAGATAAGAATCATATAATATCCTTATTTCACAAATAAACAAGGTGACAGAGTTTAAACAGTTGTACAAGGTCAGACAACTAAAAGTTGACAGAGTTAAAATTCACCTACTTTACTCAGACCCCAAACATAGTAGATTACTTTAGAAGACTAGAGAGTTATCCCAAATGGCTTTTTGAAGAATACTTTATTTTCAGTGTTGAATGTGTCAAATTCACATAGTCTGTAAATATGAAATAGGATATTCTGAAAAAGTAGTGAGGAAATTGTCCTTTTCCTGGATGCATGAATATTAGTTTGACTATAAACTGATTTGAATGAATGTGGAGTGAAAAACAATCTCTTCTTATCATCAGGGTCTCAGTTCTGGAAAATTGCTTGAATTGTAATGGATTGAGCTTAAAGATTAATTAACAGAGAATTTACTCCATGACAACTGTGCTTACAACATCTTTTACCATTCTGAATGTAGATATATATTCGCATATATTTTCAATATTTTATAAGTTCATTTTTACATGTTTAACAATTAATATATCTGAAATTTATTTTGTTGAGTTATGGGGATAAAGATTTGATGATTTTTTGCAAAAAGTTAATCATGTTTAGTTTAATAATTTCTTCATTAGATGCCAATTTATCCTATTCTAAGTTCTTATGGTACATAGGTTATTTTCCCTCCTACCTATTCAGTTGTAATGATTTTTCAGCCAGTCTTATAATCATAATACCTGTGGCAGTTTGATATTATTTATGAATTCCAAAAAGAGATAATGATTATGTTTGTAAACTTGTCTGTTCCTCTGGGCATGATAACCCTTTGATTGTATTAGATTCAGCTGAGACGTCTGATTTAATTACGTTAAAATTAAGGCTTTGATTCAACCATGTCATTAGAGTACAGCTCAGTGTTGAGTCCCAGCCGCCACGGTGGGCTGATAAAACAGACTCTGACATGGAAGTTGACACACAGAGAAGTAGGTACACAGAAAAAGACACAACAGAGGAGAGAACTTGGTTTTGACCACTGGAGCCCCAGGGAGAGATGAGACATTCATCTGATAGTTTACAGCTGACCTTGTGAAGACAACAGAGCAGCTGAGAAGCCCTGAGAGATGAGCCCTATGCCACCCTACAGCTGAGATCAGAAGAAACTGGGCCCGTGGACCCTTAAGAAGGAAGAAGGCTGAACTCTCGCAAATGGTGCCCACCATCTTGCTTCAACATGTGGCAACAGAATTTGGTAAGAAGTAAACTTGAGTTGGACTCTTTAGGGCCTTGTAACTGTAAGCCTTTACCCCCAAAAGATACTCTTTATAAAAGCCAACAGATTTCTGGTACTTTGCATCAGCACCCTTTTTGGCTGACTAATACAATACCTTTATGTAATCTTTGGAAGACCAAAGCTCCACTAATAATTCATTCTTATTTCTCAACATTTTGGGAGGCTCTTCTTCCTCATTTATTCTTCCATATCAACAATTCAAATACTTTGTCAAGTTTAATAACAATTCCAATAGAATTTTATTTATAATTACATTAAACCTCAAATTAATTTCTGAAAAAGTTTAATAACAATTCCATTAGAATTTTATCCACAATTACATTAAATTTATTTATGAAAAAATTACATATTCATAACATTATATAGTTATAATATACTTCTTCATCATCCACGCCATCTTTTATATCACTCATAGGTGTCCTTCACATATGTCTTACCTAAGAGATCATCTTTATAAAGGGTCTCTTTTCTGGTAGCAGGAGCTAATAAGAATGGTGGTTAACTTGGAGAAATCATGTTAAGTAAATTGTATTTCATGAGCTTAGCTTTAAATGTTAGCAGGATTGACTCAGGGCTACATTGCCCTATCAATCATGATGTATAATAAGATATACACATTATCCAAAATCAACTTATAAATAGTCCATGAATTAACTAGGAAAGGGTTAATGAATAGAATATATCCAATGATTGCTGACTTGAATGATTGAATGTGGTAATTCTAACTTTAAGGCTGCATTTTTCTAAATTTTATAGACTGAGGTAATTTATTTAATGACTTTATGGGACTGTTCTATCACAATTTAAAAGAATTCTTCTGGAGGTCCTGTCATATCAATGCAAACAGTCATCCTTCTGGTTGAACTAATTAAAGCTTTGCAAACCACAAATTGTTTGCATTAATTTTTGATTTAGCAACAGCTTCAGGAATTTTGCACTCCGCAACTATTTCTATACATAACTTCATAATCATTACTGAGCTTGGAAAGAAGCCAAAACATTTGATACCCATGATGCTTTTTGTTAAAAATCTGCATGTGCAATGTGTACCCCTTTATTTTTCCTGGTATGTGTTATTTAATGATTTTAATTGCATTGTGGGAGAGGGCTAGATAGATAGAGTCAGGAAAATAAGATTAAGGAGATCCCTGAGGATCACCTCTCCAGGCAGCTCATTAATCTTTACCTAGGCAGCTCACATTACAGTGGTGATTCCTATCATAGACTGGTACAAAACCTAATTGAAAGTTCAGAGCAGTAACAAAGTTATCAGGTGAACAATTCACATGCCTTTAGCCTGAGAGCAGTATTCATTCTTAACATTGAGAGAACCATTTCCCCTTTTATTTCCAGCTCCTGGAATCTCAGAAGATTTAATATAATAATGTTTTGAGTAGCCATTAGCTATGGTAGAGCAGTTATTGCAATACACAAGAAAGAATGCAAGTGCAAAGGATTAACAACACAGAGCTACAGAGAGTTGTGCCTCTTTCACTTGCAGTAGATCTATATTTGCCTAAGGTAGATTGAAGCATCTGCCAAACTCCAAACAATACTCCATTTTAAGGTTGAATTCATGGAGCCTCTCTTTGTCTTGTCCTTGAATCCAGACAGAGAGCTGGATTCCAAAATAAAATGCAAATTCCTTGCCATAGCCAAAAAATGCTGCTTGATTTCACCCCTGACTTGCTTTCTGAAGTTATATCCTATCTCTCTCCCTTTGACTTATTCCACTCTAACCATTGGCCTTTTTGTTGTTCCTTGGACTTGCCAAGCTTATTTCTGCCTCAAGATGCTTTTCACAAGCTGTTCCTTTTGTCTGATGTGATGAGTCTCTGTTCAGGTTCAACCTCATTGAATCCTTTTTTTAAGCAGTCTCATAAAACACCCCTGTTTTAGTTTGCCAAAGGCTGCCAACACAAAATACCAGAAATGGGATGGTTTTTATGGTAGGAATTTATTAGGTTAAAAGCTTAGAGCTCTGAGGCTGTGAAAACGTCCAAATGAAGGCATCATCAGAGATGCTTTCTCACCAAAGCTGCTGGATCCTGGACTTCTGTTATGGGGGAAGACAAAATGGTAGGTCCAATGGTCTCGCTGTTTCTCCTCCAGGCTCACTATCAGCAGGTCCATGGCCACCTGTCCCTTTCCTCACTTCAGGCTGCTCCATGGGCCTAGCCTCTTGGGGGCCTAATTGATTCAGCTTCAACTGCTCAGCTGATTCTTGCCTCTCCAGGCTTCTCTGTCTTTCTGCAGCTGTAGGTGAGCCTGGAGCCATCTCTCACATGGCAAGTTAAAAATGGCAGCTGTCTTTCTCCGTGTGTCTGTGAATGTTTCTCCTGTTTGTAAGACTCCAGCAAGAGGGCTGAGACCCACCCTGGGTCACGCCTCACTGAAGGACTTCTATCAAAGACTCCCAACTGAATTCAATCCAATAAAAGGGTCCCACACCGGGGCCGGCTCGATAGCCCAGTGGATAGGGCACCGGCATACCACATGGGAGGCCCCGGGTTCGGTTCCCGGGGACCTCTCCTAGCGGGCAGACCGCCTTGAGAATGGCAAGCCGCCATGGGCGGGCCAGAGCCGCCGTGGGCAGGGCAAAAAGCTGCCACGGACAGAGCAAAAAGCCGCCACAGGCAGGGCAGGTCGTCCGCGAATGGAGCGCAGCCAGCCACCCGCTAACTGAAAGCCGGCCGTGAATGGAAGCAGAAGCCGCCCACAAGTGGGGAAAGCCGCGCCTGCGCAGTGACCAGTCTCGGCGTGTTGCCGCAGCGGGGGGAAGGGGAGATATGTAATAAAATAAATAAATCTTTAAAAAAAAAAAAAAAAAAAAAAAAGGGTCCCACACCCACAGGAATGGATCAACATGATCTTTTCTGGGATTCACAAAAGCTTCAAACTATCACAACCCCCATCATTTTTTTACCTTCTCAGATTTTATTTTTTTTCTTCATAGTTCGTCTTCTCTGCTGAAATTTAAGCCACACAAAACAAAGATTATTTTATCTCATGCATCCCCCAGTCCATCCTTCATTAATATCTGTTCATAAGCACCAAATATTATGTGTGAATACCAAAGCCAGGTCAGCTGCAATTTACATGATTCCGGATGTGGGAGAGTTAAACAATATCACTGTCAGACTTACTCAGTCATGGACATATTTTAACCTCACTTGTTAAATAACCAACAAATATTAATTGAGCACCTACTATGAGTTAGGAACTGTTCTGGACACTGGTGATACAGAAGTGAGCACACCCAGAGCTTACATCTTACTGTTGTTATCATCTTAAGATTACTTCATGTTTTTTCTCATTAGGGAAATGTATTTTCATCTTGGATCTCAAATAAGAAGACATCTTTCCCTCTTAAAAAAAAAAAAAACTCCCATGGCAGTAATTTCTGAAGAATATGGGGACAGAGACAGAGCCCAATAACCATCCAGAGACAGAGCAGTCTGAGGACACAACGATCACTGATGTTAGATCTACACTAAATGAAAAATACCTATAACCTTGAATATTATGCTTTAAAATTCCCCAATAGTATAATATTTAGTATTGTTGTCCCTAACAAAATGATCAATTTAACTTTTCTGCCCCAGAGCATATAGTAGACTGAATCATAGTAGATTGGATCAAGTACCTTTATGGTTTAAAAACCTGCACTTAGCACCTAGGAGGTTGCTACTTTATTTTGTCACAAGTCATACTCATAAGAGCTCATGAAGACTCAACAAGGAGGCTTGCCTTATTTTCCTGTTAACTAATAAGCAGAATTAATAAACCCCAAAACTATGTCCATGCAGTTCTGCCTTTAGGCCTCTATTAAATACTGTATCTCTTTTATTTATGGATATTTGTGTATGTGTCTGACTTCAGAACCTGGAACATATCTAATTCCTTTCTATATCTCTCAGGGTTTTCATGGTCCCTAATACATATTTAAGAGGTATGTAAAAAATAATATTATTAATAATATTAACAATAAAATATTAAATAATGAAGAAGTAATGCTTTGACGAGGCTAAATATAAGGTTGAAATCAAAAGGGGTTTCCTATTATAAAATATCACGTAGTTCAGAAGAGGAAGTGTTTTTGGAAACCTATTTACAATTTAATTTTTAACTTATTTAATATACTCCAGTTTCCATATGTAAATACTCCTGTGTGCACCTACCAAAAACCTGATGAGAAAAGAAACCCTCAATAAATGCCTGTTGGCTATTTTGGCTATTTTTTGGATGGTCAGACTTATTGAAGTTACCAAGAATCATTATCTCCTATGAGAATATATCATGAAAGGATACCAACAATATTCATTATTGATTAATATTAAGATTACATCCAAAAATCTAAAATCCAAAAATCTAAAAATTGTATACATAAAAAACAATTTACTATACCTATGCCTCTGAGTGAAATGTAATTCTATGACTGATAATATATGATTACTAAATTCTTCTCAATTGGGTCACATTTTCATTTTGACATGCAAATAAATCATTTATTAAAAAATTAAGAGAATCTTTTGGAGGCTCTAATTAGAATAAAATCAAGAAATTTATGACTGATAAATTAGTATCAGAGGTTAGGTAGATAGCCTACTTTTTTAGGAAGTTTTCCTTTCTCCTCAGAGCACTTCACTGTTCTTTCTGGCTTCAGCCAGAAAGCAGAAAGACCAGTGGAAGCCAGGATGCAAAGGTGCTGAAATTATGGTTTTCTGTTAGAAGACAACAAACTATTCATGGGGAACTCAGTTGAGAGATTCATCAACTTAAAATTCAGGCCCACAGTGCCATGAACAATAGATGGAATCTGCAGTGTTTGAATTATAATGAAGGCTGCTTTGAATTTTGGGTGTCAGTGGGATTTCTTTCTCCAAAAGACACTTAGCTTTACATTTTCAAATCCTTTTATAATCTTTGATTTGCCACACTGTTCTCTTTAGTGTAGGTCAGTTTTTCTTTCACAGTATGAGAAAATTTAGTCAAGGAGATTTTTAACCAGAAGTGTTTAACTTCAAGATTTTCTGACTTGCATTGCCACAACTTTCTCAGAATCCCTTCCAAAAAATTAGCTTTCCAATGCAGGGCACTGCTCTCTGAAGTACTCACATTCGAGGATTGGACTTTGAGGATCAAAATTTGCTCTTTTAGCCTGTATGGAAGTCAGAATACTTTGCAGGCAATAAAAAAATCTAGGTTTGGCATTCCACCAATCGTATAGTCATCATTTAGATGTATGACTGTGTCTGTCGGTCTGTTACCAGCTTTGCATTTTAGTTCCTAAGATAGAGGGATTGCCCTGAGAAAAAATATCTGCCCTAGGTAAGAGAAATCAAAACAGAAAGAGTGAAAATGAGACATAGAACCTCATTTATGTGACCCAGGGTATGAAAAGCATTGGAAGTGAAATTGAATTTGATTGAGCAGAAGATAATAAAATCTATGAGTTTCAAGTTGAGAAGGGATTTAGTCTGCCCTTTCATTTATAACTGCAATTATGGAAGCATTATCACAAATGAAGGAAATTCTCTTCAGTAATCAGAAAGACCTTCTAGAGACAGCATCAGAACTGACTAGCCAGACTTCAGGAATTTTAGAGGCAATTACCACAGAATACTGCAGAAATGGGGTGAAATGGATGTGCTCATTTCTAGAAGCAGACAAAAATAGAAGAAAGTATTCAGGTGGTTTAAAAACAAAGCAAAACAAACAATTCTTCGAACTAGAAAGACCTCAAAGTAAAATAAAATGAAATAATTTAATAGATATTACCATAAGTATCAAATAATTCTAGACAATATTCAGTGACATATGTTGCAATTTTTAAAGTAAACATGGTAGAGAAATTCATCAAATAAGTAATGGGATGAAACATGACATCTGGTATGGTGACATAAACAGAACCTCTGGGATGTGGTTGTATACAAGGTGCCAAATGCCTTCATTGACCTGGTCTGTGGCTTTTTGAGAAGAACATATGTTGGGTGCTCCCCACTGTGATTATTAAAATATTTCTACATTTAAGACAAAGTCCCCCCCAGCCATTGGGATTGCTCACCAATCTGCCTACCAAACATTGTCACACTTAAAAGAATCTAGAAGAGACCCTAAAAGAAAGACATCCTAACTCAAGGCAGCAGGGAATCGACACAACTCTGACTGCCTTTTCTTTCTTCATACTACACTGTCCTTTACATATGCCTCAAATGATTTCTTTCCATGAGGGACTTTGACTGAGATAAACAGTTGAGAGGAAGAATTCACCTAATATAAGTGAAAGATGAACAGTATATTTTGCTGGTCCCAAACCATGTTGAAAAGAGGGGACAGAGACCCCTCATTTGTAATAGAGCTTCAAATGTTCCTTCTTGAAAAACACTATCCTTTCTACTGTTTATCAAATTGTAGCCATATTTAATTTCAGTTTTATTTTCCTCATGAATTAATAAAATAAAATTTTTCTACCTCATTGGTCTTTTCTTATATGCATTTTAATTTATGCTTAAAAATCACCGAGTGTTGGGACTGCTCTAATTCTTGTAAGTGACCAAGTAGCTTAGAATTCTTATGCAAAATAGCTAATGAAGGCCAAGCTGCCCAGACAAAATGAAAGAGGGTATAAAAGAGAGTGGTCCCAGAGAGAGTTTAAAGGTTAAGATAAAGGATGAAATGGCACTAAGATATAATATAAAGTTACATTTATTTAAAGACCTAAGTTTTCTGTTAGTCCAACCCTTTCAATTAGCAGAGGAGACAGTCAGGGTAAGGTGATTATGAGACTTAGCCAAAGTAGAGTCAGCTCAGGGTAAAGCCAGGACTAGCAGTCTGATCTCCCATTCCCTAAAGTAGTATTCATTCTTTTAACTCCTTTTGTAGTGAGAAAGTTGATTCACAGAAGACTTGTGTAACTGAGTTCTAAGCAAATATGAATGCTGCCCTTGGGGAAAAGAAAGTGGGTGCAATGAGAATTAACAAAAAACCTATCCACAATTAAAAAGCAGGCATGTAATAGCCTGCAAAGAGGAAATTTTAAGCAATGGTAAAGAAGGACATACTTTTAAAGAAAATCATCAGAAATAAAGGCCAGTCTGTTAGAGTGGACTGGATTGA
>PVKH010012694.1:0-17158 GCA_004027955.1 Chaetophractus vellerosus
CAAAACAATTTTAAAGATATAGACTCATTTACTTTGAATTTAAACAATGTTTTTTACATATCTAAACTAATATTTAATTTTTCTTCCAATTAAATAAGAGATGTGTGAACAAAGTTTCTCTAAATGCTTAATAGATAAAGGACACTGTAATAGTGAAAATAACAAGTTAGTTCCATAAATACAACTTTATATAAGGTTGTAAGATATGAACTCCCTTAAGACTATTTGATTTCTTCTTACCATAGAGAAAGGAAAAATGACCAGTCTGATTGACAAAATCAGTTCTAGGGATAATTCTAAATGATTAATTATGTCTGACAATGAATTACTAAACTCTATTCTTTTTTGTCATCTCAGAATTAATTTGCCAGGCCTCTTCATAACCAGTATGTGAAAAACTACTCCCCTCCTTAAAAAAATTTTTTTAAACTACAAATTTGTGAATTGTAAATAAAAATGTGTTTCTTTAGGGAAAAATTCTTTCAAAGTCTTCTGATTTTACTTCCTCTTGTCACTTGGGCTCATTCACATAGTTTATGGCATTCTTTCCTTTGTCTTTTCCTTTTGAATAATTTGCCAGTAACTTTTTAGAGAGTTATGAAAGGCATTGTATAAGTCTTTGTAGTTAACTGAACAAAACAAACTGCTTTCATGGAAAAGCAAAAACTATCTTGATGCCTAAAGAAAAAGTAGTTAATCCAATATTTTATTTTCTAAAATACATTTTTAAGTTGTAGATTGATGTTGACAGACTTCGTAGGCATCCTACCTTTGAGGTTTATGCCCTTCTATTCTACCTACATACAAATTCCCAAATTAAGAAATATAACTTTTGGAGAAAAGTATTCTCAAACACTGAAACACATACATATTTTTATCAGGAAAGCTTTAGAGTCTAAATAGGCCTTCGCTGTGTAAATCCTTGTTTTTTTAGGATCTTTCAAATCGCCTCCGGAAAGTTTAAGACCTAACTTTGATAAACAAAAGTGCATAGGTTTTTGACAAATGCCTTACAAGATAACTCTTAGCAAGAATTATAACTAAACACCTTGGAACCAAATTCACACTTCTGGTAAGTAATTAGATTATTTGTTAGTTATACACATTTAAAGAATTGGGAGAAAATTTTAGAAAAAGAATGTCCACATATATAGATAAAAATGGGTAAGCCAAAGGCTTTGTAATTTCAGATCATTAAATAACACAATCCTGCAAGCACCTGTTACTGAAGATACACTATCAAGGTTCCACATGCAGTTGACATTTCAGAAAAAAAATAGTGAAGTGTGGGGTTGCTGTGCACATTAAAGCCATTTAAAACACATGTGTTTTCCTGTCTCTTATGACTAGCCTCAGGTAAGAATTCTTGCATATTAAAAATATTACCACCATGATTTCAAAGTGAGGCCAAGTCCTGTTACTGGAATGTGTGATAATTTACCATCCTGTCTACACTATAAGTGAAACCATGAACAGCCACCATGTTTAAACATGGTTTTTGTTATATTTCAAACACGGTGTGGACAGCTTTATTATTTTGTCAAACACTTATTTATTTGCCCTTTTGTACATGATACATTGGTTAATTTGGTATAAATTCTTTCATTGAAATATAAATGTTAATTGCTAATGACAATAATCTTTGGAGCATCCTATATATACCCCAAAGAGGACTTTTATTTCGTTTTATTTAGATAAGATCATTTGACATGGTAAAACATAGTTTTGCTAAAATGACAGATAATGTGGTTTTCTAAGTAGATATGATGGCGTATATCCTGTGTTTTATAAAAATCCCAAGGAAAGCACCCATTTGCCTGCTGTATCTTTGAAACAAACATTATCCTGTGTTGGTGTTATTGTTGGACATTAGCTTATACCTGGATTTCTAATTTTTAGCTCATTACAATATTTCAAATGTAATTTTAGTATATTCTAACCAGCTAATTACAGAGAGGTGGTTGTGTTTTTATTGTTTTTTTAAAGAACAAGCTTTTGGTGGTTTCAAATTTAAATATGCCTAATTGATTATAATTTCATGGAAAATGCTCAATGATTATCAGTATAACTCTTGACTACATGTCCTGACTTATGCTAGCAAAATTATTTCCTTTGACAAGAATATTGAACCTGCTTATTCCATCCTTTTAAGTTTTTTTTTCCCCTCTCTTTTCTTAAACAAATGTGTTAAGGTGATGAAAGGTCCGATTCTCAGGTGAGGACAGAGGGCTATGGCTATGGGAGCAGTGAGTGATACTAATAAAAAGTTGCTTAAGGGCTGGTTGTGGAGGGGTCTTGAATATTCTGAAACAATCTGAACTCTGTTTTAAAGACAGAAAGAGTCACATCTTTTGACCCTGTTTCGTCCATATATTGCTATCATGTGGCTGCTAACAAACAAGCTAAAGAGCTACAGACAATGATTGTTCTTACAGTGGTCCCACATACACTGCAGAGTTTCTGGACCCACTGTGGCTAGCTCTCATTCCCAGGTCCTTGAATTATAGCCCTGTAACCCTTCTTCGTACATGACAGGCTATGAATAGACAAAATAAAATTGTAAATATAGTAGAGTTAAGATGTAATGAGGATCTGAAGGAGGGGCTTTGTAGTGAAGTTCAATCCACAGGACATGGTGACTGAATGCCAGCTGGCAAGCAGAAGGGTATGAGGAATCACTAAAAGGAAATAGGAAGTTATCTTCCCTGATATAGGAAGAACAGGAATATAAGCAGGTTGGGTAGGCAAGATGTAGCATTCACATGGGGAATCTAATGATACACTCACTTGGAGAGCCCACATAGACTCTTGGCAAAATAAACTGTTGTGTATCATGATAGTGGTGCATAATTTTCATCCACAGGCATGATGATATGAAATAAGAGACATGGGTTTCAGTGCAGTACTAAGTTGGTGGTACAAATTACAGCATTACCATGTTAAGAAAGGAATGTCATTTCTTTTATATCTGTCTACGCGGAAGTAACTCCAAAACCAATCATAATGAAAAAATACATATTAATTGTAGGTTTGGATTTTTGCTAATAAATGAATACTTTTGTCTCTTTCAAAGTTATTATTAACCTCTTCATTTTGTGGACATTAATTATAATCTTTTTAGAGCTGAGAGAACTTGAAGAAATCTGGTCCATCCCTCTAATTTTAAAATAACAATGAAATTTATTTATATATTATAGTGTGGAGGCTTCTGCTCTAAGATAGCCTATATTTTGCTATATTTCAGGATGTTTATACTTGCTCGATTGTAGCTTATATTTCACTATTTTTTAGTAATCCTGCAAGGTGCTTTTTGTTAAAATTAGAAAATAAATTAAGATTTATGATTCATGGTTAGACATACTTTTTATTGAATATATATATATATATATAATAGTAGTTGTTTGACAGCTAGCATTGAGCTGTAGTTGAATTTTCTAGTAATTTACCTACATTGGTATGGTACCTTTAAATGCCATTCTGAGAATATTTTACACACATAGAGAAAATCAACATCATAGGGTTTTAGCATTAGGCTATTTAGCAGGGAATTCAGTTTTTCTCTCTAGGTATTAATATTGAAGTTCTATTATGAAAATAAATTATCTAAAAAATATTCACCATGAATAATAATGAATATATACCTTATTAAAATGTCAAATGAGATGCCACTTCAAAAAATGCATGTACATGTACGTATGTGTGCATAAATATACCAAGCATGAGTAATTGTCCTGATGATTCTAGCAGTTTCTCTACTGATTCCTGAGTGTCCTTAGTTAGCTATTTAGCACCTACAGAATTCACATAATATTTATTGACCATCTACTCTGGGAAAGATACTGTTTATTGATTCTCTGTATTTCCGCCCTGGGTTTGGTTGTTTGCATGGATAAGCATTTAAGCTGTGGCAGCAGGTAGCTTTTGGGTATTTTGACACCTACAACCATGCAAATGTACACATTTCTGAACTTGTGCCTTCTCTTTTCATTTATATCCCTTGTGTTTTGCCTTGATCCTGCATCAAGGAGATAAGGGGAAAGGAATTGCTAATTGGAGGTAAAAAGCCTTTCATTATTCTAGTTTTTGAAGTTAAGGCTTATTAGTGCCTGAGTCTTCAAAAGTTTTTCTCATCTGCTTTAGGTGAATAGATTTTGTTCTTTGCTGGCTTTCTCTATCTCTGATCACTGTCCTCAAGAAAACTGAAACCAGAGCTCAGAGGACAGCATCATGGCATAACTGATCCTGCCCTAATCTTGTGACTGCATTTTGCTCTATCAAGAAAAAAATGGGTTCAAATCTGCAGCATATCATAAGGGTGTGCCTTTTTTCTTCCAGATTATTCTATTCTTAGGTCACTTTTAAACCTGCCTCCCAAAAGGCTTGTTTCCATGTAGTTAAACTTGTGCTTGTCTCCACAATGCCAAGACAACAGACTTGATAACCTTTGGTTGATAGTGAATCACCAAAAATTTCAAGCAGGCGACGACAAGGTCAGATGTACATTTTAGAAAGCTTATTCTGCTGGCAGATGGAAGATGGACTGGAATGGGGGAAGCAACGACTTAGGAGTCCATGGAAGACCTGAACTAAAGCAATGGGAATAGAGTTGGAGAGTAGGGGACAGGTTTCAGAGGAAATTAGGACATTAAGTTACTGAGTTGGTGACAGATTACATATTGGGTGTGACAAAAAGGGAAGACCACTTCCTATTTTGGGTTATGGCCAATAGTATGAAAAGTACCATTGTCAGAAAAATAAGAATAAACAGGTTTATTTTTTGGTGTGGGTTTTTTTGTTTTGTTTTGTTTTGTTTGTTTTGTTTTTTTTTTTGTTTTGGTGGGGGAGGGTTGTGCTTGGAGGCAGCGATTAATGATCATGAGTATCTTTTGTTTTGTTTTCTTTATTATTTTTTTTTATGAACTCTGAATTTCACATGTTTGGGTATCTAGTTTTTTAAAACCTTAGGCAGGTGAGAGCATGATTCAGTAAGATATTTTTGTATTGGTTATAAAGATATGGCAGTTATGGATATTTAAATAAATTGAATGCAGTGGGCATAGATGAGACTTCCCAGGGTTCAAACCTCCCACTGTAGCTTGTGGATACCTAGGTTATAGCAATTTTATGATGTCATCCTTTTTTATTTTTATTTGCATATTTCTATCCCACTAGGTGGTAATAACCTTTAAGAACACAACCATAGTTTTTCCTCTCAGCATCTCTACCTCCTAACACAGTTTCTGAAACATGGGTAGGCACTCAGCTATGTGTTTGGTGAATGAATAAATAAATTTTAAAAAACAAATACATGAGTAAATTGAAGTTGCATATAAAATTAGAAGGAAGAAATCCAAGGGGAATTATTATTTGGTTACTATATTTCCGAGAAGGAATGGTCAGAGAACTTTAATGAGACCCAGGAGAGAATGGGTGTTGCTGAAACCACGGGAGGAGAGAGTTACAGAATTGGGGGAACTGATCTTGAGACTCATTTCACCTCCCCCTCCACTTCACTAGAAAGAGCCATGAAAGAAATTAACCTCTAACAAGATCTACATACATACCTTTAATGGAGCATGTTGGGTTTGCATTCTTGAAATGTTGAGTTCCCTGACACTTTGAAGAATGTGTGCCAAGACTGGACTTTATTGGCATTAAAACCAAGTTCATCATGGGGTTATATTGAATTCAGATGAATGACCAACAGCTTATTCCTTGTTCTTCCGGGTACATCAAAGGATAAACTAGCAGTCATGTTTTATAAAATACAATTTCTATTGTCTTTGGAAATTATCTGAAGGTAAAATTGTTCAGCATGAAGATTCTTGCAAATTCATTGAGGATGTAGCATAGTATGCTATTTCGTTAGTTGCTTTGTAATAATAGTGGAGATAGATAACTGAATCAAATCTAATTAGATGAAATCCTACCCTGACTGTTTTGTAATCACATAAGGATGACATTGAATTTGTTTAGGTAACTTAAAAAATAAATCCCACATTTTCCCAGAATATGTCATTACATGGTATTATAAAAAACTTACTTTATGTTCAGCTCCCCATATTCCTTCCAATTATATGAAAATAGTTTTATACTTTCTAATCAGTTATATTGTTTTGGACATAGCAAACAAGTTCAATAATTTCTCTTAATCTGTGTTCATTAAAATTTTTTAAACCTGCATGAACACTGAAGCAGCATTTCTTTTGCCCCCAGGAAGTGGTATGGAAACACTTCAGACAGACTGACTCCATTACTAAAGAAAACTGTGTGTTTCAAGAGACACCCCTAACTTGTGGTTCTGATTAGGGCTTCTCTCCTTATGAACTCATTGCTTTTAACTTTGTTGTTGTTGTTTAGAAGTAAACCTGATCTGTAAAAAGATCCCAATTGAAACTCTTAATTAAATTTAAAAAATTAAAAGTGTGCCTTCAAGAGCTAAATAGTGTCCTCTTGATAATAGGAAGTACGTAAAAATAAAGAGGAAGGAAAAAGGAACCTGACATTAACATACAAGAAAGATACTGACCCCAGCATGTCTTGTTTTTGTTCTTAAAAAATAATTTTGTTTTCTAAAGGAGCACAGAGTATTGATTCATCATTGGCACATGCATATTTTTAATACAGCACCTTCCACTTACTGGGAATATTTGCTCAAGAGTTTTAAAACACTTTCTAAACAAATAAAAATAATTTTATTGGTAGATAAATTATAATAAATTTAAATCAATTGCTCTTTTTCATATATTAACATAATTACAGAGTTTGGGAAATAACCAAAAAGCCTATCATCTCTGAAACTACGCAAAAATTGGGTCAGTGCTGCTGTTCATCCATTCCTTGGTTTACTCTTCTATTAAATAAAAATGGGAATGATAATAGCTATATCACAACTTCTATTTGAGGCATAAGAATATTATTAAATGCCAAAAATATTATATGGTTTCCGATGAACTTTTGCCCTTTTGGATTTAAAGATACTTCCTTTTTCAAAACACTTAATTTAATATCATATGTGGATTAAAGGAGTGAATGAACATTAGTTCAGGGAATCTATTTTGAAGTCTACTACACTTCTCAGGAACTGCGTGCTAATGATGGGAAAAGATTGCCTTATTACAATTTCAGTAAACAACCAGGTTTAACTCATTTCTGTCTGGGGTTATATTTGTTTTCTTTTAGTGACAAGAAGCGGATTATGATGAATCATGGTTTCATCAACCTGGGCATTTCCTCAAGAAATACTTGTGGTGAAGTTCCTTTAGCATTCTCAAGTTAAATATAAGACTCAAATATAAGAGCCTCTTTACTTTGCAGAACATGAACCTTTTGTTACAAATGCATTATACTCCACTTCTACTGCGTCCCAATATATATTCACAGTCTCTACTCCATTCTATCATGTTTTTCTGCCTTATTAGGTTTCATATACGTGAGTTTTCCTAATTCTTAAGTTATTCCTCAAAGTTAAAACTTATTTAAAAAATGAACAAAATCCATTTTGTTGAAATGCTCCTAAAGTGTTCAGAAAACAGATACCTAGTTAAAGACAGTGAATTAGCTGTATTTTTTTGTGTGTGTGACTTTATGAACATTGGTATGTTAAGACAGCAGTGCCCTTTGCTTCCAAGGTGCACCTGCCCATTGTCCTTTTTGAGTTCTTTGTCACTTACAGTTTTCTGATCTCCTTCCTTGATATCTTATACATTCCTCCCTTTCGGGAGTGGTTGGATGACCTTCAATACTCCCTTCTTACTGGCCTTCTCTTTTGATGCTTCTAATCTGCTGAGGATTTAGAAACTGTAAGAGAAAATAAAATCTCAGCATGGACATGGTCAGTTTTTTAATTAATAAAGGGTATGAGCTTTGGCGCATGGGTTTATTTACATCTGTTTTGGTGAAGAAGCTTTATATTATCCTTTTGACATTTATCTTAATTTTGGAGAGAGGAATTTATTCTGCTTATCCTTGGTTTTGAACTTCAGGGTTATTCCTACAAGAGAATAGAGCTATAAAGTCAGTATAACTTTGAATCTTGAGATCAATTCTCTTAATGGACAATAGTCTCAGATTTTATAACAACAAAGAAGCATCAGGTAAAGAAGATTCAACCTAGCCATAATAATCTGCTGACCTTTATCTTTAGTTCTTAAACATTGGTTTCAGAATATCTTAGTAAAATTTCAATTCTGGATGGAAGCAAACTGTAGGATCATGAATTATTTATTCTACTTTTAAATAACCTCATCTGCTATTGTCTGACATTGTTCTAGGAAGACTCTGGAGGTACAGTGAATAAAAAATCCCCTTTTATAAGCTAACATGTCACCAATAATGTAAGGTCTTTTCCTTGAATGCATTTGTTCCTGCTCAGATTATGATCATAATGTTAAAGATAAAACAATAGTTGACGCCATTTTTGATGAAGTCCTACCTCTTCTCTCAACTGTACACTTAAGACCACTTTGCAACTCTCTTAATGCTCTTGGCAAACTCTGATATTTTTGTAAACATCTATATACATGTGTCTATATAATATATATTCTTTCCATCTCCTAGATTTGAAGCTCCTTTTAAGTAGGTTCCATAACTTAAACATCATATTTTCTACAGAGTTTTTATGTGGAACATGCTCAGATATCAATTGAGCTCATGCAGGCTGTTAGTTCCTTGACAGCTGTGAGAATGTGTCCTTCCCTTAGTGTCCCAGGCACCTATAGACACTCAAAAAATATTGATTTCATTTGTATTCAAATATTTTAATTCCATAACATACCTTATTGTTTTATGCCTGCATCCAAAACCTGTGTTAGCATAGATGCCCCTTACAAGAGCTTAGTGATGTAACATAATTTTAACCTCTAATATTTTTGTGCACCAATAAAGTATGTCATATATAATGTAAAAAAAATTGAACAAGTGGATGATCTGCTCATCATTGAAAGTGAGCAACATGAAACAGACGAAGAACTTTCCAGGCCATGTGGTTATTCTCTAAACAGAATAGATAGAGTCATCCCCACCCCTTTAATCACTTTTTCTATCTTGCTTCTGTGTAATTTTCTCAGTTTCCCAGTAGAATTGGAACTTGAGATAAGCTTGCAAATATGATAACTGAGTGCAGTAAAAGATTCTTTTTTATAGCACATACAAGTACTAGGATGGGATACTGTCTTCACTCAGGAAAATGCCCCATGTGCAAAGTGAAGATAATATTTCAGTTCCCAAGTTTTTTACCTTCATTTTCTAGTGTTATGTAATCAGTTTTTTCACCTTGCTTTGGACAAAGGAAAACAATTCTTGAGACAAAAGATAATTTTTGAGATTGCAAACTGGTGATTTTTAGCATCGGCACTTTAAGCAGCAAAATTTGGAGTAAGAGGTATGTATAGGAGTGAAAGTACACTTTAAATACACACAGAGAATATGTATTGAAAATTTTGATCCAAAATTGAAGGACAAATGTAGAAAACTGCCCACTCTTGTAACAAATATTTATGCACGACTAGTCACTTTGAAAAAAGTCAGAATACATTGCTTTTTTTGGTTATGAAATTGTCTTTATCCATTCTTCACAACATTTATAAATTAACCCACCTTATGTTTTGTGTAAGCATTTCAATAACTAGCAAATTTGCTGACAGCAAAGTTTAATTTACTAGACTTTTTTTTCTCCCCTGGCTCTTTAGTAGCAAGTGTTAGCCATTGTGTTTTAGAAATATAAAACAAAAGTTATATAGACAAACTTCCTATATGATATTAATCACAATTAAAGTCGTTATTTTCTTTCTGCTCAGAGTGATTTATTTTTCTGCCTTTTGATATTGATATTGATATTGATGAAGCAGAACAGTTAAATATTTGCAAAAGGAGGAAAGCTTTCCCAGGTATAGGCTGTGTTTTTTCTATTGAGCAGCTGCCTGATGCATTTAAAGACTTTATCACTTACTGTCGTAATACAAGAACTGGAAAATGTGCTTTATTTAGAAAGCCCATTGGTGTGGAAGGAGCTTGGGATTTGGAGATAAAAGAGGTGGGTTCAAATCTTGGTTCTGCCAATTAGTAGTTGGGTTCTACTGACAGTTACTTAGACTTTCTAAGTTGTAATTTTTTTCTTTGACATAGTAAAAATAACACCTATTTATTTCTATTTACATTATTGTATTATATATTATTATATATTATTATATTTTATTATAATTTATTATATAAGCCATGTGAAGGAGTGGGGGAGTTAAGGGCATGGTGTCAGGAAGAAGACTCTAAGATATCAGGTCATTGATTGTACTACATAGTAACAAATGGAAGTGATTATCCAGGAACCGTAGCAAGGAATTCCAAATACCTCTCTTTTGAAGCCATCTAATTCTAGAAACTCCTCGCCTAATTCATCTAGAAATTTAAACTCTGTATTCAGTTTTGTTTGAACATTGTGATTAGGTCAGTATAATCCATTACTTGAGTTTACCCTGTCCTCTGATTCCTTCTGTTTGTCTTCCCATAGCCCTTTAGTGCTGCAAAAGACTTGGTTTGTAAAAGACTTTCATTTCAAAGTTACACAGGTGATGACAAAACATGTTTAGTAGCTGGGAAGATAAACTGATCCTAATTTGCATGAGCACTTTCCTTCTTGTGTAAGGAAGTAGTTCTCATTATTCAAATGAGAAACATTCCAATTTCAAATTCTTTAGTAATAGGAAAAATGTCTGGTTCAATAAATGATTCATTTTATATTTCTTTCTCCTCTGGTTTTTACCACAATTTGGCTTTTCTTTTTCTGACATAAAATCTATTGGACAATATAGTACAGGTTTCATCACAGAAGTAAATAACAGCATGTTTCCTTGGGAACAATCGAAAAAACAGAATAAAACAGTGCTTACTGTTTTTTGAAAGTTGTGTCAGATTGTCATGGTAATAAAGAGTTACATCATGTTGTCATAGCAACTAGAATTATAAAACGGATTTAAAGAGGATGAAGATATATACCCTTTGGTGTTGTGATTCCTTTAACTTTAAAGATAGTTACTTCTCTGCTTCCTCTGTTTATTTCATTCCGCTTCCTTTTTATAAAATGTGGAAGGAGAGCATGGCTAAAGGGAATAATGGGAATCCATACATCTTCCCAAATGAAGAGTTGCAGTTTAAAGACTTAAATCATCACATTCTGCTTGAGCCAGGTACAGTTCAGGGTCAGAAACCCGGGATCAGATACACTGCTGTGTCAAGATATCCCAACCTCAATCTGGAGGAAGTTCCACTCCGAGTGGGTTAAAAAGGTATTTCCTCTTTCTTTATGATTATTCATGGGCTTTCTTTCAATAAAAAACATCCCAATCTTCCTCTGAACAAAAAGCAGTATTCAGCTTTGGGAGCTGATTCATCAAACTTTATCAGGCTTTGGGGAAGATTGCTTCTTCTCTGTAATTAGAATGATTTAGGTCATTATAGTTACTCAAGAGGTTAAACTTTGACCCATGAGGTGAAAAACTAATTTCAATGCTAAACCATTTCCATTATTCCACAGTGGGACCAAAGTGTGTGTGTGGGGGAAGCTTTAAAAGGCAGTTGAGACATTTGTTACTGGAGTGCATCCAATGACAGATTCTACAAAGAGTAGCGATTGAAGAAAAATACATTTGTTAACTTTGAAGGTTTGTCAAAAAATCAATTGTTTTAAATATGTCTTCTCTTAATTCAGGTCTTACTCTTTTGGCAAGATCAGTTTGCTTGCTTTCATTCTCTTTGTTGCTACATTGCCTCTTCTCAACTTGCATTTTTAACAAACTCTTTAAGAGCCGTGCAAGTTGCAGCAGGTTTTAGGCAATAACAGTGGCCAGGTAGTATAATGCTATTTTTAATGAATGTCTGTTTTCTATTCTTTACCGTGCTTTCTTTGGAAAGGGGCCCACGGAGCAAAGTATTAAGAAAACACATTGCTGCCCTGGAATGTGTGTATTATCTGCAGATTATTTCCTATTAGCAGATTAGCTGCAAGGCTATTGGCTCAGAAAAGTCTTTGAGAGTATTTTGTTTTGTAACTGATTCAAGCCATGGGAGAGAATTGCCACCATGATTGGAAAGAAGAATTAGCTACTGTTGCCATGGACACTGGTGTTCACAGTCTCATTGTTAAATCTAGTGCTTAGAATGAGATGCCCCAGCATGAGTTCAAGCTTTGTTAATGAAATGATCGAATACATTTTTCAGAGCTGTGACAGAACTTTGTGAAAGATATGTACAATACACTTTTGCTATAGTATTCAGAGTTTCCTTTATAGATCAGCATTTTCCACTGAACTAAAGTAATCCTATGCTATAACACTATAGAAACTAACAATAATGTCTATTTAAGTCTTTAATTACCTTTGTAATACATACCCACTTATAGCATATGGTTGTAAATTCTATTTTGTTTAAATGTAAGCAAAACAAACTTGAATTTCAAATGTCCAAATCACATTGTTAAAAGATCCACACCAGCCTGCTCTTGTAAGAACAGAAATTGATGATAATATATGTTGGATGTAATTTTTTTTTAAATGGTTTTTGGAGTGAGGTAGATCAAAAGCTGCCAATGTGTTTTAAAGGTTGTCTATGGATCACAATATGATATGCAGTTTAATTTTTAAAACTGGAAAGAGTTTAGGGGTGTTAAAGAATGAATAGTAGTTTCTTATGGTGATGCTAGTGAAAACCTGTGAAGTTCCAAGGGAAGGTGACAAATGTTATCAGTCCCAGACCTTTGCTAATAGTCCAGTCAAAATATATTTAAGTTCCTACCAGAAGCCAAGCATTATGTTCTGCACCTCAAAGAGAGCCTTTAAACAGCCTTCCTTTTTTTATATCTTATCCCCTCCTATCCATCAAAAACACTTTTGTCCCATTCCTCACCCCCCCACACACACACACAATACTGTTTTGTTCATGTACTTTTCAGAGAGACCTAGATTCAAATCATGTCTCTTCCACTTCCTGATTTTATGACTTTGGCCAGTTCTCTTGTCAAAGCCCCAGTTTCCTCATCTATAAAATGGAATGAAAATTGCACCGACCCCATAGAGTTGTTTTGTGGATTGAATTAATAATAATGATGTAGATTAGAAAGCACAGTGCTTGGCCACCGTAAGTACCAGCACTCAGTAAATACAGGTAGTATATTCAAAAACCTTTGATGGCTCCCAATTTCTGACAAAAAGACCAGATCCTCCAAAACTAGAACACAAGCTAGTACTGCAAATTTATCTGTCCCTTCAGCTAACTCCTGAACAGTGTATCTAGGTATCATCCCCAAACCTCCCAAACATACTTTGTTCCATGAACATTCTCCCTCTGAGTCATTGGTAAAAGTCCCTTATCAAGACTACCTATGCCCCTCCTTTTCTGCCTAAGGTCTATCTTTTCTTTAAGACCCACAATCTCGATGAAGTATTTCCTAACTAATCCAAGGAATGCACAGCTGCCTTCCCTTACTAATATGAAATGGAGCATAAAGTGGATAATTCCTTGTCACTTTTTCTGTTTCTCATCTCAGTTTATTCAAAATCTTTTACTTATATTAGAAGCCAAGTGAGAACTGGGTTGGAATTAAGTTTTTCTGAAAAATTCAGAATTCAAAATGTATTTTGCAGCATTTTTTTTGGTTGTTACTTGATGCAATATGTTTAAATAATGGTAGACTTAGGTTGTTTTAAGTGCAATGGATCTTTTCCTGCTTTGTAAACAAGGAGCAGTAGTCTATCCTGTATTTAATCTGAATAGAGGAACAATTGCTTTCCAGTTTATAAAATAATAAGCCAACCCCCAAAATTCTGGCAGAGAGTTTCTCTTGCCCTTGATATTAATTAAAGGAAAGACCTTAAAAGGGATAATCACAGTTTCAAATTTTGAGATTAATTCTGTGGTCTGGAACAATGGAAATATTTGAGCAAACGAACCTGTGAATGTTGTCAACTTCACCAATCAAACAAAAGAAGGAATAACAGTAGAAAGGTAGTCAGTCATTCAGCCTGAGAAGGACACAAAATAAAAGACTGAAATTATATAATTATGTAGTTATATAATTATTATATTAAACTTACAGCTTCTTCTAATGGAAGTATGAATTTATATTCTGGAATTTCAAATTGCTATAATGCTATTCATTAGCCCTATTAGGAAAAAAAAACTTCTTTGTATGTATACACATGTATGTATATGTATTTGCTTGTGTATAGTAGACTTTGTATGGATTTTTAAGGTGAGGATGCTAATTTGAAAATATTTTAATAAATTATAATGGCATAATTAAATTACCCCCTTATATCCTCACTTTAAGGAAAATTGAGATGCAAAATGTTATTTTACAGTTTTACTATCTTATTATATTCTGTGGATTTTATGAGGATAAAGACATTTAGGCATTCCCTGTAAAACTTGGTCTTGCCTCAGTGAAATCCCCTTGTCTTAGTAAGATAAAAAGTTTGCTTGACAGAACCTCTGTGTGTCTTGCACTGATATCTATGTAAAAATACAAGTGTAAAACAAAATGGAGTAAAATATAGAGATAACCAGGCCAGAATTCCACAGACATTATTTCATTCTCGTTTTCTTTTGCTCTTAAAATTAGGTAGAAAAGAGTAATTGGAGAATTGGTAACATCTTTTTACCCACCTTGAGGGAGGACAGAAGGACACAGCACAGCACAACACATTTTGAAGTATGACATAGGAAATGACTTACCAAAAAATTAAGTGTAATATGGACCAAGTGTATATTTAAGTATAGCTAGAGAAGCAAAGAATGGTAAAATATTATATACTCAATATATTTCAGTCATATTGAAAAAAAGTCATAACTTTGAAGTAGCTCTTTTAAAATGCTGAATTCATGTTAATAAGGACTCTAATAAATTATGCTTCTGATAACATTTACCTTCCTCATCAAAATGTCATAGGCACATTTTTTCCTCCTGCCGAAAGCCACACTTACTTTGAAATTAGAATGTAATGTGTCCTCAGAGCTTCATAATTCATGGTCTTTTGATACAAATAAATGAAAACAAAATGTATGCTCTTTAATTAATATTTAAAAATCCACCTCTTTATTAGTAAACCAAGAAATATATAATTGCTGAGCTGAATTCTGTCAGACAATGGTATGCTATAAAACTTTTTAATTGGAAAAGATTGACTGTTGTAGGAAAATGTTTGAGTCTTTTCTATAAAGCAGAGAGAGAGAGAGAGAGAGGAAAAACACCTTTAACTTCTCCTTCCTTAGAAACTTCTTGCTTTTTAAGATTAGAAATCTGAGTTTTAGCTTTGGTTTTGTATAATGGGAGTGAATGGCAATGTGGCCACACAAAAATGTTATAATATGTTCTAACATGCCTTGATGAAAACTGCTAATAGTTCATTCATTTCCCATATATCTCTTCATTTTCTAAATGAAAATGTGTGTACACTGTAATTCACTTGAGACCAGGTATGTATCTGAGCTTCGAAGAGAGTGGGCCCAGGATGTGGAGACTATGGAGGCCAAGCTAAGTGATACAGTTCATTTTTCAGTAGGCAAAGGGTGGCATTACAAGGGGGGGGGAGTTCATCAGAGCTGTACTCTTTTAGAAGATAGGATGTTGTTACTATAAAAAAAAGTAGTTGTAACCTACTAAATGACCATGTTGTCTGTTTTTATGAGAACGTTTTTTCAGTATTGAAAAATGTTAATCTAACCTCAGTTGTAAGAAGACTCAACTATTTATGAGTTGATTATTTTAAATCTGAATAATCCAAGTATTTAAAATTTAGCCTCTAAAACAGGGGTTTTTAACAAGGGGTCCATGAGCTTGAATTGAAATTCAGGAAAGCATTATTCTTGTGGGGATGCGTTGGTGCTGGTGTGATATATTTATTAAACAATACACAGTACAGTGTGGGCTTGGTAAGGGGTCTGTGGTTTTCACCTGACTGGCAAAGGGGTCCGTGGAACATAAAGGTTTAGAACCCGTGCCCTAAAAGATCCTAGATGAGCTCTTTTTAAAATGTTCAGATTACCGGTTGTCTTGCTTATATTGTACTGATTGATCACCATGAGCACCGCCCCCCCAAACAACAACATTAAGAGAACCACAATAGCAATAACAAAACAGCTAAGTTAACCAATTGAACTTAATGCTTTGTAGGAACGCCTCTGAGTGAATAGCTTTAGCTCCGCATCCTTGGTCCTGACACTGGAAGTGGGAAAAGACCATCGCTGGCTACATTTTGACTTGTAGATAATGTTTTAAGTGATTCTCTATGTTCACACTTCTTTTCTCTATTAATATTCATGTATACTTCTTTCACTGTTTAATTTGCACATCTTTATTTAAATTTTGAACCGTGCTGCCATTACATGTTTTGTTATTTTTCAAAAGGAAAAAAAAAATGACATTAATTGATAACCAGTTGTCCCGTCTCGGTTAAACTTAGGGCATCTTATAATTTACTATAAGATTTAAGTCATTTTGCTGTCAGGAGTGTATTAAGCATACCCTTAATGTGTCCCAAAAGGGTTAAACTATGTGCTTTGTTACTGATATTATCAGGGACTAAAATTAGACATTAGGAATAGTCTCCTTTATTGTGTATGTCATTTTCACTTATTTTTTAGCAAGTTTATAATGGCAAACCAGATTTTCTCAGTGTATGAATAATTAGATCTTTGTAGAAATTGACAACTGTGGCACAAATTTTCATTAATACTAAAACTGAAATGTGCCTTTGCAAATTTCATTTTATACAAGCTAGTTTATCCTTTATTGGTTTTATCATAAAGAAATGTTTTTGTTTTTTTTTAAAGATTTATTTTTTATTTATTACATATCCCTCCCTTCTTGCTGTATGTTCATTCTGTGTTTTTCTATGTCTGCTTCTTGTCTCCCCCCGTCTTTGTGGCGACGTGCCCAGTTGGCCCTCCGCGGCAATGGCTCGCTCGGTTCAAGGGTGGCTCCATTCCGTTTTCACGGGCGGCTCCGCTCCATGTTTTGCAGGCAGCAGTCCTCCATGTTTTTTGTGGGCTGCCGGGCTTCTGCAGTTTGCAGGCGCGGCAGCTCCGCTTTTCACGAGTGACTTTGCCATGCCCGTGGGGGCTCCGCCCTACCCGTGGTGGCTTTTTGCCTTGCCCACGGCGGCTCTGCCCC
>PVKH010012695.1:0-17132 GCA_004027955.1 Chaetophractus vellerosus
TTTTTTTTAATTTCAAGGTGATTCTAACACATAGCCAGGGTTAAGAACTATTGGCCTAGGCCACAGGTAATCTCATCCAGCCCCATGGCTTTAAATAATATCAATTAAATGGCAATTCTCAAATACATATTTCCTGCCTGAATTTTTCTCCTGGTCTCCATATTTAAACATCAAACTATCTACTTGACATTTCCACTTAGATGTCTATTACGCATCTCAAACTTAACGTGTCTAAAACCAAATTTGTGATTTCCTTCTGCCCCTTCTACAGTCTTCCATATCTGAATAAATAGCAAACCCAGCACAAAAACATTAGAGAGATCCATGACACTTCTCTTTCTCTCACACTCCATGTTAATCCATCAGTAAATCCCATTGACTCTACTTTCAAAATATATCCAGAATATAGCCTCCTAACTAGTCTTACCACTTTTGCCCTTGCTCCCCTCCAGCCCATTCTCAATACAGCAGCCAAGTGATGTTTTAAAAGTGTGTCAAATCACGTCACTCCTCTGCTCAAAACCTCCCAGTGGCTTCTCATCTCACTCAGAGAAAAAGCCAGCATTCTTTCTGCAGCCTACAAGGTGCTATCTGATCTGCCCTGACCACTGCATTTCTTCCAACTCTCCTTCTGTCACTCTTCCCCTTGTTCACTCTGATCCAGACACTGGCTTCTTTGATAATACTTGCACAAATAAAGCACATTCCTACCTTAGGGCTTTTGTTCTTGCTTTCATTCCACCAAGATTGTTCTTCCCTCAGATATCTACAGGCCCTGCTCCCTCACTTTCCTAAGGACTCTGTCCAGATGTCACTTTTTCAAAGAGACCTTCCTGACCACCCTCTAAGAGTGCTCTGCAGCCCTATACCACTGTCTGTCTCATGCCCTGCATAGTGCTCTATTTTCCCTTGTTGCATCTCTTACCACTGACATGTACATGTATTTGTTTGTGTGTTGGTTGTGCTATCTACCCACACTTAGACAGTAACCTCCATAAGAGAGGAATTTTTCAGTTTTGTTCATTGCTGATTACCCCTTAGTAAGATATGCCTGGCACATAGTAGACATTTGGTAAACATCTACAGAATGAATCAAGAGTGAAGCTATGGTGAAATAACAGCTTGAAAGCAGAATAGAGTCAACTCAACTTCAGGGATCTTAAAGGTCATTTACTACAATTTTATCATGTCATATTTGAGAAAACCAACTCAGAGCCATTGAGGAACCTGCCAAAAGACTCACTGCTGGTTATAGACAGAGACAAAACTACAAGGCTAGACTTCTAGGCTACTGCTCATCTAATACACCACACCCTTTTCTAGTGTACCTCAATTTACCTTCATTTTTAAATCATTCTTTCCATCTTAGGATAATGCATCTATAAATTATTATATACTTATACTATTACCATTTAGCTAAAATTATTGAATTGGACTGAAATAAGAAACTGAGGCCTAGTGAAAACAAGAGTAATTTCAGAGTCACTCAAACCAATAATAAGCCTAGAATCAAACTGAAAATGGGAAGCATCTTTCTCACCACTTAACCCACATTCTTACTTCAATTCCACACTAAAATAAACCTATACTGTATTCTTAATAATCCCTTCAGTTTGTCTTTTATTGTTTCCATTAACATATAGGAAAATTGAAGCAGAAACTAAATGAAGAGAATTGTCCAGAAAAACCAAACTAGAAGTGCAGTTTTGAGGTGGCTTATGGTCATGGTTAACTATAATTATGCAGAAACATTTATGGAAAGGAAATAAATGAGGAGGCATTTCATATGTAATAACTTGACTTTCATCTCTCGTCACTTTAAGTATTTAGTATGTGTAAAGGGGAAGGACACTAGGAGACATGTCAAGCAGGCCTACAGGCACAGGATCTGAAGAGTGGGTTGACTTTTTTTTTTTAATCATTCAAGTTCTGTTCATTTGCTATAAGCAAAAAAATCTGGCTCTGAGCCCAAAACTCCTACAGTGAAAGATTAACATGATAACCAGTTGCACTACTTCCTCTCCCAGAAGACTCATCCTTAACTTCCTTTGGCTAAATCACAAAGTGTGTTTTTCATTTGCAGTTAAAATAGGAAGAAAAAGAGAGAAAGAGAGGGAGAGAATGTAGTTTCTTATAACCATTCCTCCAATTAAAAAAACAACAAACACTCAGCTTAAGAAAACAACCTTAAGCAACAGTCGTTTTTCAATTTGTCTATAAAAGTAGAATAATCTGATTTTCATTACAGAGAAAAGTTTTCATTTCTTTTAACACCACTTGAAATAGTTTAAAAGTGTTGGGAAATCAGTGCATGAATCAAAGACACATCCAAGGAATCCTGTAAATTTCAGTGAAATCCTGTTTGCCACAGATTTGGAGAATTTTTTCCGTTGTCCTTTTGAACTTGTTTCTGTTCTGCTGCTTTTGCAAAATATCTTTATATATAGTTTAAAACCTCTGACAAGGCAATTCTTCATAGTTCACTTGCAAATCATTCACTCAGTAGGTAGGGATGTGCGGATGGGTGGGGAAGGGCTGGAGAATCTTCATATCAGCATTGTTTCCTTTTTTTCCCCAAGATCCTGGAAAGAGACTTGCAGTCTTATATGCCCAGAGGTAGCTGGCCTTATTTGTAAGACAATCCAAATCTAATGGAAGCTCCTGGAACCAATGATGCCAAACTATAGAATATGGATCAGCACAGGCCTTTGAATCCCTCTGGCCTTTAAGAGAGGATGTAATAGGACTAGTAACCATAAGCACAAAGAAAATATGTAAAAAGGGGAGGGGGAGGGAATTCAGCTAGGGGAAATGTATCTTGCTTTGACTGCCATCTCTGCTTTAATATTTTAATATGAAAGTCATAGAGTTTTTATTGCCCAGTACCAGCCTACTGCTGATGGCGAATATTCTGGCCACCCAAGAAGGTATCCCAAAAACATAACACAATCTATTATTACCAAATGGCCTCATAATATCTGGTAGTGTGTGTGCACACTTGTGGGGCTACCCTGCTCAGTCCCTGATAGTAGAATAACCTTAACCCATCTGAAGACTTGTCAGCACTACTTAAGAAGGTCCTCAGGGTCTCATCCTGAATTCAAGATCCTTTTCCTTCTTTGAAATCCAAAGGGAGAGTTAATGTCATTTATCTGGAAAATATATGACTAACAGTTAAACCCTGGTATGATGTCAATTCAAGTATTCAGTTACCAGGCACAGAAAAAGTCATTTGGTGAGGAAGGCACCTGGAAGCGTGTCTATTCTGCTTCATTCATTTCATTAGGTGCTTATTGAACAATGCATAGCCCTAAGCTTGTTGACTTTTCTCCTCAACACCTTAACCTGCTGTGGACAAAGAGCCTTACATATGAAACATGTACAACTTCTGCTCCTAAAGCTAAAGACAGGGAACTATCTACCCACCCTCAAAGTTCTGAGCTCTTGGTTCTGTAGTAAAGGTTTCCTGCTAGAGTTACATTCATTAAATTATAATTAACAGGACTTTTGAGCAAGGAACGAGGATTCTTCATTGGGTAAAACATGGTTTGACAAAATAGTCTATACTAGGACTCCATTAGTGAGAAGCCACCATTAAATCTAGGCAAGGGCAAAACTCAAGTGACTTTTTCATGCAGGTGTCCTTGAAAGATGCTAACAAGACGTCCCTTTCTCAGGACCATTTAGAACAAGGTGTTTCACTGAGCATTTAGTTTACATGAATTCCATACTCAACCATATCTGCATATTAATTAATTAAGCATATTTGAAACTTAACTTTACCTTACTTGCATCTTCCTTTCTCTTGATGGTTCCTCAGCACAGAAGACACTAGCCACTTCTGAATCCATTCACAGGCTACTGTCTGATTAGGAACTCTCCCTTCATTCTGAGTATGTTGGTTTTGCCTTCCCAGCTGTATGGTAGACTCTTCAGATAGTGTCTGTGCTCTTTTTCTCATAAAAAAAGAAGCTCCTGGGGTGCACTGAGGGGCTTCCACACATGAATTAATTTGCCCTATATATTTGCATGTATCAGTATGTTAACCTGAACCTCAAAACTCCTCCCAAACCAACAAACATTACCTCCCTGTAACTGCTGTACAAAAACACTGCCAAAAGAGTGTAAAGCTGAGATGAAAACTGTGCTAGAGGGGCCCGCTGTATAGCCCAGTTGGTAGGGTGCCGGTTTACCACATGGGAGGACCTGCGTTCGGTCCCCGGGCCTCCTCGAAAGGGCGGACCGCCTCGAGAAGGCAAGCCAACGCAGGCGGGGCACGCTGCCACAGGCGGGCAAAAGGCAAGCCCCCGCGGGCAAAAAGGCAAGCCCCCGCGGGCAAAGGCAAAGCCCCCACGAGCAAGGGCGAGCCCCCACGAGCAGGCGGGCTGCCGTGCCAGTGAGCTGACTCGGCAGGTCGCCCCAGGAGGGGGAGACAAGCAGACACAGAAAAACACAGAGAAAAATGAAGAAAATAAAAGATAATTGAAATTATGTCATGAAAAGAAAAAAAGAAGATAAGCGATTTATGTTATAAAAAGAAAATCACCTTTATTAGCATCTATAGTATATGTCCTATATTATGTTTCAAAAAATTTTAATGTAATACTATAACTTCTGTAATGGAAAATAAATACATTTAAATGCTACTCAAAATATCAACTAACCATCAGGTTCCATTTTCTCTAATTTCTAATCCTAATACTCACATCTGCCACTGATGATCAAATACAAGGATGGTGGGAATTTATAAAAGTCTTAGAAATACTCTCAGGTCATAGATCTGCCCACTGAAGCAGCAGAAAAAAGAAAACAGAAACTGGAGTCTTTATCCTTTGACTCTACTCGTCATAAGCAGAAGAATGCATCTTCTCATCCTTTAGTAGATGATCTTTATGGCTGGATCCACGCCTCCTCCCCCTCCATCTATTTTATCTTAAGTTTCCTGGATGAGGAAAGGTAGTGGACACTACTTAGAGCAGTAGATGAGCTCATGGAAGATCCAGCTCTGCCACTTGGCTGGTTGTGCCACCCGGGCCAATTAGAAGCTCCCTGAGCTTTAGTGTCTTCATTTGTAAGGGGAACCTTTAAGGGTTATTGGGAAGACTGAATGAAATATGTGAAAACACTTAGTAAACTACAAATTTTTAAAGCTAACATTGGATATTTGTTGCATGACCAGTATGTGACAGTCTCTGTGCTAACAAGCTTACATGCCTGACTTCAGCTGATCTGGATGTCAGCACTGCTTAACAAAGTATTCAGGACCTCATCCTACAATCAAGATCCTTTTCCCTGTTTGAAATTTGAATGGAGATCTATTGCATCTACCTAGAAAATATGAGTAATAGTTAAACCTTCATTTCATAGAAAACGAAACTGGGTCTGAGATAAGTTATTTATTTATCCAAGATCACACAGCTAGCAAGTGGCAAAACCCAGGTGTTCCTGACCCCAAGCCTTTAGCCACCATCCAGCTATTTCTTGTTGACTTCCTTTAAGAGCTCTGAACAATAAATAGGGAGATGTCATGAAAACTCCTTGTTCTTTTCCTTTTCCTGAGTAATTATGAGGAATCAAAATAATAATGTACATTAAAATATATGGTAAACCATAAAGGACCAGTCAAGAAAAGGTTGCTTCAGTTAACCACCACTCTCTAGCAATAAAAGGGCAGCTATTTTGTTCACAGGGTTTTACTAATAAAGAAAATATATTGAGAGAATGGCATTTATTCCTGATTATAGAAAGCCTAAGAACTACCCAGGGAATTACCCATTTATATGAGCCATAGATTTATTCCACATTTGTATAGTAAAATCAAAATTTTTTTAAAAATGTATGATAAAAAACAAAGTTGCAATTAAAAAAAAAATCTATACTTTCTGTAACTGGCAAATCTGATGTTGCGTGGCCTAAAATACCAACACATTCAAACTGACTCGGATGTCCCTAACTCCCCTTTCTGCACACTCTCTCCTGGCTCCAAGAATTGGTTATCTTTAAACTAACTCATGAGTCCCCACAAAACAAGAAAACATAACAATAATAACTTTATTCATCACTTCTACTTTTCCAAAGTCCTCTCTTTATCATTTTCTACTCACAGGACTCCTGCACTCATCATTTTATAAGAAGGAAATTAAAACTGTCTACAGTCTTATACGTAGAATGTACTAGAGCTGAGACTTGAATTCAGAACATCTGGATGTCCTTAGTCTTGTGCTAACAATGATTCATCTACTTACATGTGATTCCATTCTGGCTGCTGTGCCACCTCTCCCAAAATATCTGCATCTATTCAATTCTATTCAATTAAAAAAAATTATTGAGAATTGACTTTGTGCCAGGCATTTTGTTGGGTGCTGAAGATTCAAAGAGGAAAAGGCACAGTCTCTGTGCCAAAGGATTCCCAATCTAGAGGTGGGACCTACATACTTAGTGATGCAGCAATTGACCACAGTGAACTAGAAGGCAATTTTAAAACTTTTTTTTTTTAATTATAAAGAAAGGCTTGATTCTGGTTAAAGGAATTTTAGACTTCGGCAGGTGGTGTGGTGGACACCTAGACCATCTTCCTGCTCCCTCCCCACTGCACCTAAACCCACACTGTGCCTACTTAGAAGGCTGCCTTGAGTGGAGCGAGCCCCAGGAGGGGAAGGGTGGCCCTCTGGATGACAAGCCCACCTTCCATGACTGCCGAGGCCCAGCCCCAGACTCCAGAGGCCAAGAATTCAGTGTGCTTTCCCCATCCCTCACCCCTTTCTTCATACAGGAAAACCATGCCCTTGTCCTAGAAATTCTTATAAAACCAGCACAAATGGGCTCCATTTTTTTCTTTGGAAAAAGCAGCAGAATGCAAAGCCCCAGAACAATTCGGGTGGGAAAACCCTGAAGGGTGACCAAGCATGTCTCCAATCTATGAAATGGGGTGCCCAAAAGCTGACTGAGAAGCCAATACACAGATCTCTGGTTTTTAATCAGTGTAAGTGTGTATGAGGTAGATGGGTGGGGCAGCCATAAAAATGCACAGCTCAGCTCTCCCAGGAGCAGAGTTGACTGACCTGCTGCCCCAGCCACTGCTCCCTGGAACCTCCACGGTATTATGGCAGGACGATGCCCCCAGCAGGCTGCTCCCAGTCAATGAGAGCAGCGTAAGGGCTGTGCAGCCCCCATTCCCATGAGAAATAGGGCTCCTCCGGCAGGTGATGGGCTCCAGGACTCCCGGCGGCCTGGCCAAACCTTTCTTGAAGCTGTATTACAGTCTGAGACCTTCCCTGGCTCCCTCCGCCTCTCTCTCCTTCAAAGGTTGGAGCTGCAGCTTGGTCCGAGGCTCTCCCTGCCTGCTCCTGTCCCCTCCCTTTATCCTTCACAAGAGCCTCCCCCATTGAACCTCTTGCACCTCTAATCCTGTGCTGGCATCTGTGTCTTGGAGAGCCAGAATTTGCACAACGTGCTTGATGAAGCTTAATTTAAAGCATTAAACATTAATGCTTTATAGACTACTATGAGCCCCATTACATACCTGCCAGGTCATCTACACACACACATCTTTCCGTAAGAGCACCAGATGATGAGGAAACCAAATGATTTTGTGGAGAAGTAAAGCAGTAGAGTAATTTATAATCACTACAGTTATTAACTCTGCCTCAGTTCCAGAGTGCACTAATCTTTGGTGTAAATATTGCAGGCCACAGTTGATATGCCATTTCAAAGTGCCAGCTGCAACTCTACTCCTTTTCTCCTTATTGAGAATCATGTTGGAAGGGAAGTGAGGAAGAACAAAGAATTATAACATTAGACCTTGAATTTAATTTAATTTCTTTTTTAGATTAAGATCATTATAAATGTTGCTACTTTATGATTAGAAATAAATTACTTAATAAGATTGATATAAAGCAGAAATGAGAAGACCTTGGCTGTTTTCTAAGATCTTTTGATTTCAACCTGACGTCGTCTGTTATGTTTTCCCTGAACAAAATTGTGTAGTAGATAAAATATGCCTTTGGTGTCTCTTTTGACTTCTGCTATCTGGGGTGCCCCCTCACGCCTTTCATAACCCAGAGTCCTGACTAATTCCTGGGGCCTCCACAGTGTTATCCTGCAACATTGCTTCATCTTCACACCATCTCTTTCTGCAAAAAAATTTACTTGTCCAAAGTTCTGTTTCCTAGGGCCCTGCTAATGTGAATATGACTACTAGTAAGTGAATGAATTATTTCTCCTCTGGTAACATATTGCATTTTAACAATATGTGACCAGAACTTGTCTTAAATAAAGGACTTCATAATAGGCAGCAGATAATTTTGGGTGGGTGAAACCTTTCAGCATTCCTGAAATCACACTTTATAGTAGTAGTCCTATCAGTAGAGTTGGCTTTTTAGCACTTCATACTTTCCTTCATTATGTCTTTAACAGCAGAGTAGCAGAATGTCCAGTCCCTGGGAAATTACTCACTTTTAACTGAATACTCACATATATGGAACCCAATAGAATGTGCAGATGCATTCTGGTTCAAGCCACCCCTTCCAACGCACACAGAGTCTACCTAACATACATAAGATAGACATACAGTCCATCTATCTTATTAAAATCATTTTCCCAGCTTCTTATACTTCTTTCTCAACTTTTAGGGCAAATCATTTGGTCACCAACTCCACATCTTTCAGAGAACTTCCCCGTCTGTGGAATCTCTCTTCACCCCACTGCCATGAGCCACTTGGTCCCTTAAAATTCCACCCCCTCCTCCACTTTTGGGATCCCCCCCCCCTTTGATCTTCAGAATGAGATTGTCAGTCATTTCCATTCATCTACTTTAGTTTTATTTTCCAGATGGATCTGGATAAGATTTCTGATTCATGAAGATACAGGAGGAAATGGAAAACCAATCTTATTGGGGTCAAATATCTTCAAGACAATCACACTTTTACATTGCCAAGAATGACTCTTTATATAAATCCCTGTGTTTTTATGCTAAAAAATAGGTCTTTGTCTCCTTTCTATAGTTAGAGTTGCTCTGTTTGAGAGGGATAAGGACATAAATTCAAAAGCAAGATCAATAATATCCCATGCTTCCTGAAAGAAACGAGAAGGAGAAAAACCAAATTGCCACACTCCTTTCATTGATTTTTGCAAACATTATTGGGTACCTACTCTATGCCAACACAGGGGATATAAGCTAAATAAGTCAGACATGGTTTTCTGTCCTCCTAAAGCTTTTGATCCAGATTTCTAGAGCTTGAACAGGCTTTAAAGGCCTCTTAATTCAGTGGTTCCCAAATTATCTACCAAAGATCATTACTATTCTATAGGATGTTCTTGAGTAGGTGTGTGTGTGTGTGTGTGTGAAGGGAGCAATTGGATTCCATGCTTAAAGTAAGGTTGAAATGCTAGGAAAAAACAAAGTTAAACCAGCTTCTTTACTCTAAACTACTCTGAGTCTTTAATATGCTAACATGCAGTGTGGCTCCTCAAAGGGGGAGGCAATAGAGTACAATATAATAATTTGCTTCCCTCGAACTTATTTTTGAAGAATACCCATTAACACCAACTGCTGGCAAAACATATTTCTGCCCAAATCCAAATGCTTCCTTTAGCACATGAGAAAACTGAGGTGGCCTAGAAACGTGAGGGACAGAACTGAGGCAATTACCCAGGTCTCCTTATTATCATCCCATGTGCTTTTGAACATCCCATGCTGCATGTTTCTACTATCTTCTCTCATCCCCTGGCAACATATTCAAAATGGATGCTTCTCCCTTCTATACTGCCCTCCTTTCTCTCAGATGATGCTCATAGTAGTTGTCTTTTCAGATATTTGCAGATTTTTTTTTCTCTTTTGTCTCTAGCTTTGGACTATAAGTTCTTAAAAGTCAAAGAGCAGCTTATAAACAAGAGAATAACGGGCAATTTGTGCTCAAGGAAATGTTTGTAGCAGAGCAGGTGATGGTCGGCAACTTCCCTAACCACCTATCCCTTCAGCTTCCAACCTTTTTATTATCAATTCTTTCCCTATCCCAATCCACACTACTAAGACATCTTGCCTGCAATAATGATGCCACCTCTGAAATAGGTTATTCTTTGTATACTGCCTTAAAATTTGCATTAACTCATTTTAATTGACTTTTCCTGGTTATTCAAGAGATTGCTTAATTATTAATACATAAGATTTGCTCATGTTTAAGTGGACAGAATAAACAATATTCATCCTGTCATAAAGGATAGGTTGTGAGGATTCGCGAGCATGAGGGTATTTGGACTTATGCGGGTATGTGTTTAATGAAAAAAACCCATCTGGCTACAAATTAGTTCATATTAACTTGATTTTACACTTGGGAAACTTGAGGAGGAGAAAGTCTCTCCACTATCTCAACCTAAGACAGAACCATGTCCCTAAAAAGCAAGTAGGGACTGCCACACTGCCACCTAGTGGTAAGTATGCTCAAGAGCCAATTAAGTAAATAGCTGATCCTTTTCTTTTCTATTACATAATGCCCAAAGGGGGAAAATACTTTTAATAAAACATTCAGGAAAGTGAGCTATTTTACCATATGGATAACAAGTAACTCATGATAAATCATTCAGGCCCTTGAATCAGGTTTTGCCTTAACAATCAAAAGAGCAAATATGGTTCTACTGAGTACTCACTGCCCGTGGGGTCCATCCCATGGAGGGATTTCCGAACTCTTGATAGACAAGGAACACATCTTGGAAGGCTATGAAGCAGCTTTGGTGGGATGGATTAGGAGAGGTTGTCTCACAAAATTTTATTTTATTTTTTTGGATCTCTGTTCATCACCTAGTAGGAGAACAGGCTGATCTGGTCCATGGGCACTTGGAACACTGGGGAAGGCCATCATTCTATTTCCCTGAGGTCTGATAGGCCTCAGGTGAGAGTTGATGCCCGAGCAGAACGTCAAGGTGCTGAGATGCTCTGACAAGCAGGGACAACTAAGGCCCTCCCCGTGCTTGATAAATAAACCCCCTTCCCACAAGGGAAGTGATTCACACAGAGGTAGGACCAAGTTAAGGTAATATTAATTCACGTATTCTTTCATTCCCCCAATAATTATTAAATATCTAAATATGCTATCCTTGCTAACTGGAAGAAATATAATAGAGGATCAAAAACAGACAAGGCCTCTGCTCTCATGACTTTCACAAAGCACTAATTAGTCTTGGCCAAAGGCTATGGCCAAGGATCCATAAGAAATGGTAATTTTACATGCATTGTCACTCATGTCTCCCAACCTGCCCTTGAGGGAACGTATCTCAAGTTCCAAGAGAGAAGGGAACAGTAACAAACTAAAAGAGCTAGTCAATAAGAGAGTTTGAGCACTAAGGAGACTGTAAGAAAGAGAAGGGAACCTCCATCTTAGAGGACGATTGAGAGATCATAGTTACACATTTAGCCCACTTAACAGGTGTTTACTGAGTTCCCAGTGTGAACCTAGCACAGTACTGGAAGAAACATTAACATGAAACCCAGTCAATGCCTTCAAGGAGCTGAACTGCCATTGTAAAACAGGACACACATGGCAAATTAACATGGGAGCTCATAAAGCAGTGTGACATAAAATGTGAAATGAACAGTACAGGCCATCCAGGACCAAACAGAGAAAGCTCCATGAAGAAGGCAGCAATTTCTTCATGAATTGAGCCTTAAAGGTGGGCAGGAATTGGATAGGTGGAGAGGAACAGAGACGGCATCCAATGTGACAAAAGCAGCCGAGAGAAATAGGGATGAGACATGATTGGAAATGTACATTGGAGTCTAGAAGAAGGATGTTGAGATTCCTGATTCCTACTAAGTCTCTTTTTCCAAAAATAAATAAAAGTTTACAGTGTTCAAAGAGTAAGTTCTGTCTATTTTCCCTCCTAGCCTTAGTGGCAGGGCTATCCAGCCAGGTGATCAGAAAACATGTCACCAAGAATAAAGCCATTGAGCTAGAGCTAGACATGCATGGAAGAAGGGAAAGCCTGTTTCTGTTGAGTCTCTGGGTTCTTCTTCCCTACCAGGGCTTCCTGTCTTGACCTCAGGGCAGAGCCTGCATTTTCTCTCCAGGAAACAGATTCCAGGATATTTGTCACAGCAGAAGGAAGACAACAGCTTCTGGAAGAAATGCTCAGAGTAAAAAATGGAGGGCTTACAGTTCAGCTGAGGCATGACAAGTTTCCAGGAAAGTAGAGAAGTGAGAAAACAGCTATGGGGTTCCCAGGGCAGTCACACAGTGGAGGCATCTGAGAAAATCAACTGATCAGCAACATCAGCCACTTCTCTTATCTGATCGGTTTCTCCTGAGCTCCTGCCACCCTCTGCAGTAATTAATCACATCTCTAGTAACAAGGCTCACTATTATGTAACCTTCACATTGACCGACTTCCCTTCTGTTCTTTCCCTGTTATCTCAGTCACATTAGGTTATGATGTGTTCCTTAAGACTCATTTTTTAATATCTACAGTTTGAGTATTCAAATTTACAAAAATATTTAATAGCCTATGAATCCTTACAGCTTTATGGCATAGGAAAGGGGTCTACAAATTATGGCCCACAGGCCAAATTCGACCCCTGCCTATTTTTGTAAATAAGGCTTTACTGGAAAACAGCCCTGCCTGTTTGTATATGCATTGTCTACGGATGCTTTCACACTAACAGCAGAGTTGTGTGGTTGTGACAGAAACCATGTGGCCTGCAAAGGCTAAAATATTTATAATCTGGCCCTTTCAAAAGAATTTGCTGACTCCTGACATACGATACATAATAAATGATCACAAGACCAGGGCTTTTTCTCCAGTTCAGACTTACTAGCCTAGGTCATGTAATCTCTCAAACTCTCAGTTTTATTACCTCAAAACTAGGAATACTAATGCCGCTTCATCTTCCTCATGACACCGTGGTAACAATCAAATGAAATAACATTATTTATAAACTACAAATGTAGAGTTTCAGTTCTTCCGAGTCCTTAGTCTTCCCAACAAATCTGAGGCAGCTCCAAGACTCTACCCTGTGTCCCCAGGCAGAGTGGATCTGAGCTTTCTGTTGGTTGGAGTCCTCACCTTGGTTGCATTCTCAGCCCCTCTTCCATTGCTGCTTGGAAGAAGGCTTCCAAATACATCTCTGGCCCATGCTAGTCTCTCTTGTCCTTTGATATTTTTGTCACCCACAGCAAATTCAAAGAAAGGGAACTCAGTCTTTCCATCAGTGAGTGACAAAACTTTGAAAGGGAGAAAGCCAGATGCGAGGATCAGATGTCCACGGAGGCTAGATCCAAGAGTGAATCAAAGATATGAGCAGATGTTTAAAGTGGAATGAGCTATGGCAAAGACTTTGAAGACAATGGCCAGAAGTTTATATTTGATTCAAAGAATGATGGGAAGTCCCTGGAGGACTGAGTAATAAGGCTAAGGCAGCAAGTGCAGAAAAGGATCTCAGCTGTGGTGTGGAGGCTCTGAGGGGCTGCCATTCTGTCTGGGTTTTCCTCTCAGGCTCCATTTTACACAGGGACTGGGCCTGAAGTTACCTTTCATGGCCTCTGCACCCCTCACCCTCTGGTTTCCTCAATGATTAAGAGCCTGGCTCTGGGCCTGACAGTAAGCTGTAGCCTCCAACTCAAAGTAAGCTCAGCAAGAATGACCTTGTTAAACTCACTCTGAAAGTACCGTGGATGTCAGCAAGCATCTCTCAGAGATTTACAGCTCTGAACCTGGTCTCCTGTTACTTGGTGAGTATGCTGAATTTTCCATTGAGCAATAAGAGCAGGATAACAGCAGAGCCTCCCAAGGTTAGCAGTCTTCTGAAGTCCACCCCGCTCCACAAGACTTCTTCCTAATGGTATACAAAGGAGATTTATTGGGATGTTTTTGCAGGCCAGGAAATTGCTACATGATTTTGTCATTGACAAAGGAGCAAACGTCACTGCCCAGTTTCTGTTGGACTTTCTCCACCTCATTAGCTCTTGAACTGGAAATGATGAAAATAGGCTGATTCCTTGTTCAGTTATCAAGTGGGAGGGCACCCAAACAATATTCTAATTTCATTGTTTTCATTTCAGAGATTATTGATGGCAACTTTAGGGTACTGCTTATATTTGGATTTCCACTTGGTTTCCTGTTCTTGTGGGATTCGTTTAACTTGCTCCTAGGTTAGGCATTCAATATTTCTCTTATTATGTTGGTTCTACACTAGTGAAGGAAAACTACAATATCAGAAGCAATTTTATTTCCAAAATCTTTGCAGGTGTGTCAAAGCTACTGATAAAAACTGGTTATCTACACAGAAGGGAAAGCTGTAGATGTGGCATCAATATTATTTCCATATAGTATTTTTCTTCTACTCATCCTGATAGTCAGGACTCCCAAGCCAAAATCATTTGCTCCAGTGCTATTTATATCCACGTTGGCATAAAAGCAATCAGAAAAGCATGAAATAGTAATGTATCATATCACAGAGAACTCCAAATCAGTAATAGTTGACCTAAAAACTGTGGCAGCATTTATACTCTCCATCTTCACTCAGTGACAGTGGTTAGGACCTAGTAATAAGGGAAAAAAACAAGAAAGGGATGTAGCAAAAAATGACTCTGAGGTTTTATAACTGGGTGGTTAGGAGAACCATGAGGCTATACTAATAGAAGGTTGATTGTTAGAAATTTGTGCCACTTTTAGAGCTTCTCAGTTCTCCTTTTATAGCCATCTCTCCTCAGTGCCTTTTGAAAAATATTAATACTTTGCTAGAATTGTATTTGGATGGCCTTTTTGCACCCCCTGGAGCCAAGGATGTAAGGAAGAGAGGAAGTGCTCCCAAAGTTGTAAAAGAGCTCTGGGTCTCAGGAGGCAGGGATCCTAGATTCCCACAGGAATTCTGAGTCACTTAATCTTTTAGTCACATTAACAATCTACAAAAATAAAAAAGTATGAATAATACTATTTAATATATTTTCTTGTTTTAAGAATTAGAAGGAATATAGCCTCTGAAAGCACTCTAGAAGCCCTAAAGTATAAAGATAACTGTTTGGAATTGAATATATCCCCCACAAAAGGCATGTTCAAGTCCCAACTCCTGGTCATGTGGGTGTGAATGCATTTGTAAATAGGAACTTCCATGGTGCTATTAGTTATGGAGTGCCCAAGCTGGATGATGGTGGACCCTAATTCAATATGGCTGAAGTCCCTATAAGCAAAGGAAATTGGACACAGATGAGAAAAACCACAGGGAGCTTCCAGAATGTGGAAGGAAGTAAATAGTACCCAAAGAGAAAGGAGAAGATGCTTCCATGTGCATTGCCATGTGACAGAAAAGCCAAGGGACAAGGATCACCGGCAGCTAGCCCCAGAGTGCTACACTCTTCTGGGAGAAACTATCACCTTGCTGATGCCTCAATTTTGGATTTCTCCTTGTTTCAAAACCATGAGTCAATAAATTTCCATGATTTAAGCCAATCTCTTGTATGCTATTTGTTTTAGCAGCTAGGAATCTAATACAATACCCCTCATACCTCCTTATTCCAGAGGAAGTTAAATGAAAATTAGAACTAGAATATTTTACATAGAAAGGTGAAACAACTTCATCTCAAGCAGCTATTAATGATAGACCCAAACTCTCAATACTTGCCCCACACTCATTATCAGGAAAGTAACTTTGTCTGCCAGAGATGGCCTTCCAGTAGCCATCCCACTACCTCGGTTTCTGCCCCAACACCATGACTTACCCCCCCACGCCCTGCCCCCCATACACTCACATGCATATACCCTGTGGTTGTGAGCTATCTGTGAATCTCCACTCCCTTCCTTTTCCCAAGTCACAGTTACAGGAACTATTGCAAGATTAACTCTCATATTATATTTCATTCAACAGAGCAGCAACTCAGGGGTTTTGGCTTCTGGAACAAGAATAAAAGATTCTCTACAAAATATTAAGTTCCTTGGAAAGAATCTTTTAAGATAATTTAGTGTTGGTGAAAAGTGTCAGACCTGCAGCCACAGAGTCTGAGTTTATGTTTATTCACCTAGCAGGTAAAGATTCACAATACTATACAAACATCCCACCAACCACAAGTCTATTTTAGATGACTAGGATCATCCACATTCCATTTAAAAATGCATTTCCCTACTCATTCTTGTGTTGTAATCTTTGCATAATAGCATGGTGCCTTCTAAGCACTTTTATATGAATTATGTCATTTAACTATTCTTGTGGATATCTAAAATAAGAGTTATAATGATAATGTATAAACAGATCACTTAACTAGCTATAGCTAAAAGTGTATATGTCTTTTATTTAGAGAAGTTTTACTTCTTAAAAGCTAAAGTGTATTTTGCTCAGATCAAAGTAAAGTATTTTCCAGAGTGGGAGGCAATGTGCAAGGGGATGAGCATGGACCCTGGAGCCAAATCCTAGCTCCATCCCTCATCAGTTCTGTGATCGTGGGTAAGTGAATTCCTTATCCCTTCTGAGCCTTAGTTTCCTCATCTATAAAGTGGAAACAATGATAGTAAAAAAAAAATTTTTTTAAACCAACCTAACACAAAGAGATATAAGAACTAAATGAAATAAGGCAAGTATGTAGCACAGTGCAGAGCACAACATAGGTACTTAAGAAATGCTTGTTACGTTCCAATTCACATTACACTCTAGGATGCTAAGAAATTATGGTACCAAGATATCCCACATAAACCTCATCTGGGATTCAGACCTTTTGTATGAATTTCCTCTGCTGGGTGCTTTTGTATTAGACTAAAGAGGAAAGAATTGGTGCTTGTCACCTGCACAGAGCAGGGAATTGGAGACATCTGCTTTTTCACCCAACCTTGTTAACAGCTTTTTGATCTGCTCTGAAAAGGTGGGATTAGAGGGAAAAGCCCAAAGAAAATTGGGAGACAGCCCCCGGGCCAGGGCAGGACTATCCCAGACAGGGAGGAATGTGTAGGAAACAGCAGAGCCCTGGCGGGAGATGGGGTGCCCAGCTGAAATTCCAAGTGCGCAAGGTGACCACCACAAATGCCCAGAGCGAGCAGCTCCCAGCTGGGCTGATGTGGCTGCCTGGTAAAATGCAGAACAGCCTGGAAACTGCCAGGAGCACAAAGGCAGCTCTGCAGGGCACCATGGTCCAGCACGAGTTCAGGGTAAACAATTATGG
>PVKH010012696.1:0-17157 GCA_004027955.1 Chaetophractus vellerosus
CCAGCTGGTCTCTCACAGTTACAAAGCCCTTTATTGGAGTTAGCAAGATGATGGCAGATGGCAATTTTAGTCTGAAGTCTTACTAAGAATAGATTTGCAGTACCTTGTTGTAGGGCATACAACTTTTTTTCTGAGAGTATGAGAGTGATAGGAAGGTGTTTTGTTGGGATTCTAATTTGCATTTTTCTCACTGTATTTTTTATTCCCTCATAAAAAACGGAAAAAGCCTTTGGGTTCAAGGTATTTGAGTTCCACAACCAAAGGCAGAAGTTGCATGCGGGAAATCCTTCTTATTGGCTTTTATTTATAAAAGCTTAAATTACTTAAAATTATAAGCCAACCAGAGAAGGAAGCGAGGAGAAAGTTTCTTTGGGATTGGAATGCTGAGAGAGTAATTCTGTATTTTTTTAAAGATTTTTTTAAATTTTACTTTGTTTTTCTTTATTTATCCACCCCTTTCCCCGAGTGGTTCACTCCTCTGTCTGCTCATTGTTTGCTCGCCTTCTCCAGGAGGCATCGGAACCGAACCCAGGACCTCCCACGTGGGAGGCAAGTGCCCAATGGACTGAGCCACATCTGCTGGCTGTGGCCTCTGCTTGCTGTGGCACGGGTCGAGTCTAGCTCGTTGGGGCAGGAGATGGTGCAGTGGGAGGCAGCATCTGTTTGTCTTCTTTTAGGAGGCACCAGGACCCGAACCCGTGACCTCCCATGTGGTAGGTGGGCACCCAAGTGGTTGAGCCACATCTGCTTCCCATCTCTCTATTTTTGAGAGAAGAGATTCTGCAAGCCTGGGAAGAAGAAAGGGGTACTTGGTAGAGTAGCAGGTTTGTCCCGGATTCCTTTGAAAACTGTCAGTTGGACCTTGAAAGTTTAGCACCAGACCCTGAGGCCGCTACGTCTACGCTTCGGCTTGGCCCAGATGTAGCAGAGTTGCCCATATTTGAAAGGATCAGAGAGAAACTGAGTAGTTTTAGCTATGATCATGACAACTGGAGTGATAAATTTCTCAGTGATGATGATATTGCAGATAAGAAGCTCTTTCTAATTTTTCAGAAATGATGTCCTCACTATACTCTTACGTGACCTTGGAGGTGCAGGGTCTGGACCACCGCCACCCCAGCCCATACTCTTATTACTGGTATTGAACTTACCACCCTGAACATTTGGATTCTGATTAAAATTGATTGATAATGATAAAAGGTGATATTTCTTGAATTGCAGTGGAGTGGAGTAAAATTCAAACCCTTCACAAATGTGAGAAGACAAATAACTAAGAATAGAATAACCTAAAAGAATCTTGAAGATGTGATTTCAGATCGTTATGCAGGTCACTTATGATAATAATGATGAGAAGATAAGAGTAGTATTCATTGGCAGAGGGGAGAACACTAGGTCCCTAAGAAGTAGATTCTTGTCCTCAAATGGCAATCCACCACTACACTGCAATCAATGGTCTTAGGAATCTTTCATTTCTATACTGAATCCTTCATGTGGAGATAGGGAAGGTGCCAGCATTCCACAGTCTGGTATATTCCTGTCCTTCACAAACCAAGCTCTTACCTCACCCTTCTCTTCACCAGGCCAAATGATCCCAGTTCTATTCGGTCTATCTCCCAAGCTCTAATTTCCAGGGTTTTGTTCTTTTCTTTGCATTCTTTAGGAGAATTTCTGTTTCCATATTATCAGCCAATTTGTCATGAGATTACTAAAGGCGGAGGTATGAAGGCAAAGGCCCACGGACTGTACTGAAATTGAAGCAGTGCAGGAGCTTCAGAGATGGGTGGAGCTTATTCATGTCTAGGTTCTGCCACTTCCCAGCTGGGAGAACTTGGGTCAGTCCCTTAAACTTTCTCCCCCTCAATATCCATTGAAAAAGCAGGGTGACAGTCCTATGAACAGCAATCTGTGCACAGTAAGGGCCTGATTAAGTGAAGAAATAGTTCCTCAGTTCCTTCGTGTGCTGAGTGGAATACTACGACAGTAAATCAACAGCAAAGGAATACCCTGATGATTCACTTTGACTTAAAAAAAACAATAAAGGGGCTTCAGATGCATACTATACAGTAATGCTCTGGAAAATTCTAATAACTATTTCACTGTAACCTGAAAATGCTGCTGTTAGGGCAATCTTATTCATCAAAGGATATGAAATATAGCTCTTTGAAATGACTGAATGATTAAGGTCAGTTGAAAGAGAGTCTTCATTTTTATGTTTATCTTCTGTAATGTGGTTCAAACTAGACAGCTTCCCCAAATACTACTAAATCCTAATCAACCCTCAATAGGAGAGAAAAGAGTGTTAAACACTCCTCCCCTCAGTGAGAACAACTGTCCTATCCCTCCTTTATGCCTGGGAAGACTCAGACACATTTCTGAATAGTCTCTAACCTGGAACTACATTTTTCTGCCTGTCTTCTCATGTTCAATATGAGCTACAAACTTTGGCCTGGTACATTATATTCAAAACCCATTCTTGACTGTGCTCTCTGTCTATCCTGAAGCTTGATAACCCCTAGTTCCTACCCACCACCTTCAGAAACTATCTCAAGCTCTTTAATTTAAATTGTTATCACACACAAGCACAACAGGGAACTATAAAGAAATTTATAAAAAGGAAAGGGCTTATCTACTAAGATAGTAACAATGGCCAAAAACTTTTCATGTTAAACACAGCTGTCTGTTTCTTTGCCTCACAGCTGTGGTAGAAAGAAGGGGATATGAAAATAAAAGAAGGAAAAGAGTCATGATTAGTTACTCTCAAATATTAGTATACGTTAGAATCCCTTGGAAAGCTTGCTAAAATTCAGATTGGGTGGCTTTTGCTCCCTCCTGGGAAGAAGGAGTAGACTTACTTTTCCCTATTCCTCCTGCCAAGTATAACTAAAATCCCTGAATGTGTGTGTGTGTGTGTGTGTGTGTGTGTGTGTGTGTTTATAGAACATAAGAAGACTGAAAGGTAGAAGAGGGCAGACTAGTTAGGGGCCTTGGAACCAAAGACAAGGCATGACAGTGGGTTCCCTGTATTTTCTTTTGCCTCATATATTCCAGACTTGGAGTGGAAGAAGCCAGCAATCAGGAAATGCTAATGGTCTCAGACAAAATAAAAGACCTAGCAAAAGCCTGCTCTAGAGAGACAAAGGATCAAAAAAAGGGTAGCCTAACAAGAAAGAAAGCTTTGAAAAATAATAATAATAACTGTTTTATTCGAGCTGAATACCACAGGGAAAAAAAACTGTGGCCCCCCACCTTCACCCAAATGCAAGGCTGAGTAGGGAGCCTAGACTTCCACAGGCTCTAGTGGAGCACCCCAGTGTCAGAGAAGGTCAAGTAAGGAGCTGGTGACGAGTCCCTCTCCCATGACAGTGGAGTTCATGGAGATCCTGGACTTCCACCACTACCTGGCAGTAATGAGCCTCTCTTCCCTCTCCCAACTAAGATGGGAGGGCTAGTCGAGAGTCAGAACTTTCACCTTTGCCCAACGGTAACATGGCCAACCTCACCAGAGCATCAGCGGAGACCACAGGCGACTGGAATTTAATACCCAGCATTAAGGAGTGATCCCCTTCCTGGGGTATTAATGGTGATTGAGTGGGGAAGTTGGAATTCGACTTCCATCAGCAATAATGAGATGATGTCCCCAGTTCCCCTGCTGGAGCAGTGACAGTGACAGCCAGATAAAATAGAAGGTTTAAATAAGATCCAAAACCTCATAGAATACAAACATGTCCAGATTTCAATCGAAAACCACTCACCATACCAAGAAGTAGGAAGATCTCTAACTGAATGAGAAAAGACAATCAAAGGATATCAACACTGAGAAGACAGAGATGTTAAATTATTTGACAAGGATTTTAAGGCACCCATGATAAAAAAAAAATGCCTCAATGAGAAATTACAATCATGCTTGAAACACAGGAAAAAATTGAAATAGCATATGTGGAAAAGCAAGCCAATGTTGCTAGATCAATTGGACATCCATAAGGAAAGAAAAAAGAACTTAGACCTAAGTCTCACACTTCATACAAAAATTAACTCAAAATGGATCACAGACTTAAAGGTAAAAGTATAAAATTTTTAGAAAATAATATAAGAAAATATCTTCAGGATTCGGCCTAGGCAAAGCGTTCTTAGACTTGACACTAAAAGCATGATCCATAAAAGAAAACTTGAGATATTGAATGTCATCATCAAAAGTTTAAATGTTTGTTCTGTGAAAGACCTTGTTAAGAGGATGAAAAGATGAGGTGCATTTTTGGAAAAAATACTTGTAAACCATATACCTGACAAAGGACTGGTATCTAGAATATACAAAAAATTAGCAAAACTCTTCAATAAAAAAGCAAACAATCCAATTAGAACATGGGGAAAAGACATGAACAGACATTCCATCAAAGAGGATTTACAGATGTCAAATAAGCACATGAAAAGTTGTCTTACATCATTAGCCATTAGGGCAATGCAAATTAAAACTGCAATAGAGTAAGAGTTGGACTCAGTTTTGGTTTCCCTAAACATGGCTCTTCTGAACCTTCTATTTGAACCTATAATTAGTACTAGGGTTGATAAGTGTATGTCCAAGAGACTCAAATCTTTGGGCTGTCCATGTGCCAGCTGGGCCCTGAATCTCAACGGAGTTGCAACAACTACTCTCCAGTTCATTGCACTCACCCAGGACAGCTAACAAGGAGATGATGATGGACAATGACCATCCCAAGGAACAGAGAGTCTGCAACTGCAAGCAAGTGAGTCCCATCCATTTGCCCCATGGGATCACAGCCCCCTCTCAATTAGGGGTGGAGTGGACATCACCATCCCATAATCCTCAGGATCGAGGAATGAACTATGGACCAAAGTAAACTTACTGGTGTTCTACTATAGACTTACAGTGATTCTAGCAATGGAAGAAATTATATTATTGATGTGGAGACAGTGGCCACTGGAGGTTCTGAGGGCAGGGAGAAGGAAAAGCAGGTGAAATATGGGGGCATTTTTGGGACTTGAGAATTGTCCTGAATGACATTACAACGACAGATACAGGCCATTACATATCTTTCCGTAACCCACAAAATTGTGTGGGGGAGGGAGTCAACTACAATGTAAACTATAATTCATGCTTAGTGGCAATGCTCTAAAACTCTTTCATCAATTGTAATGAATGTACAACACTAATGAAGCATGTTGTTAATGTGGGAAAATGCAGGAGGTATGGGGAACAAGGCATATGGGAATCCCCTATATTTTTATGTAACATTTATGTAATCTAAATATCTTTAAAAAATAAAAATAAAAAATATATTTAAAAAAATAGAGTGAAAAATGAGCACCAGAAAATTAAAATTAGCGTTTAAGTGGCAGATGTCAAAATATTTAAGTTTGACTAAAAGTTTTCAAATTGTGGAAATGCAAAAGACAGGCTCCTTTGAGTCAGAATAAAAGAGGTTGTCACAGAAGATGGAAGTGAGCAACAAAGGGGCAAGCTTAGGCTGTACTGTTTTCTGTGCCAACCTCATAAATATTCCTAAAGTTCCTTGTGCTCATGAGTATATTTTTGGGTATATTGGGGAGGGCGGGAGTAAAGGGGTTTACCTATCAATGAGCTGTATGTGCCTGATTCCCTCAAAATAGCTATGTGTAATCTCTGAAATCTGGTAACCCCGCAAATTTAGCTTGAGCAAAATTCAGATGTCTCTTCTGAAAATAACACATCTTTAAAATGTCTACTTTGGGGGCCGGCTGTAGCCCAATTGGTAGGGTGCTGGTTTACTACATAGGAGGCCCTGGGTTCGGTTCCCGGGGCCTCCTCAAGTGGGCAGACCGCCTTGAGAAGGCAAGCCACCGCAGGCAGGGCAAGCCACCACACGTTGAGCTGACTCGGCGGGTCCCCGCAGCAGGGGGAGACAGGCAGACACAGAAGAACGCAAAAATGAACACAGCAAAAACAAGCAGAAGGGGGGGGGGATATGTAATAAATAAAAATTTTTTAAAATACCTGCTTAAAAAAAAAAGATTGGTATTAAAAAAAAGTCTACTTTGGCATAAGGAAGACACTCAGTAAAGATGTCCTGAATATTTGTGAAAAAAAAAACACAATAGATATCACTGCACATCTATCAGAATAGCTAAAAAAGAGTGATTACACCAAATTCTGACAAGCATGCAGAGAAACTGAGTCATTCATACATGCTGGTGTAAATGTGACATGGTACTGCCACTCTTGAAAACAGTTCGAAAATTTCTTAAAAACTTGTTGAGTCAACTGTCATACAACCTAGCAATTGCTCCCTACGTATTTGTATCAGGGAAACGAAGACTTGTGTTCACACCAAACTGCACATGAATGTTTATTGCGGGTTTATTCATAATAGCAAAAACAAAAACAAAAAAAACATATCCTTTATTGGGTGAATGGTTAAACAAATGGTGGTACATCCATACCATGAAATACTACTGAGCAATAAAAATGAATGAACTGTTGACACACACAACTTAGATGAGTCTGCAGAGAAATATGCTGAGTGAAAAAGACCAATGGTTACATGCTATATTATTCCATTCACATGGTTTCTCAAAAGACAAAATTATAGGAATTGAAAACAGATTAGTAGTTTCCAGGGGTTTAAGAAGGAGGTGGAAGTGAGGGGTAACATTTAAAATCGCAGGACAACCTGAGATATGCTTGTGGGAAGGGAAAAGTTCTGTGTCTCCACTGTATTCACTGCAATACCCCGGTATTTATTTTGGGTGTTGGGTAGAAGTTCTTTAGGTGATGAGGTGCCTGAAAGGACAGCTTTATGAAATCAAAGGGCCTGGAGGGGGAGAGGGAGAGGCTGAGGGTGGAGGAGGGGGCTGGTGCTTACTTAACCAAAGCTCCTGCAAGCATGGCTGGAGGAGGGGGAAGAACACATGGGTCCTGGGCTCTCACCTTTATTGTGACATAGAGGGAAGAAGTGGGGGCTTTCCCGCAGATGCTGGGGATTGGCAGCTTTATACTACACTGTGAAAAAAGCAGAAGTGTTTGGAGAAGCTCTTGTCATTCAAGCCATATGGAAGTACATGTTCTGCAGGTAAATTATGTGGTGCAAAGGACAGAAGTGGCAAGGGCTGTTTGGGGAGGCGGATGGCAGCTCTTATCATCCAAACCATATGGGGGTATATACCTTGATAGTTGCAGTTATACCCAAGAGAGGGCGAAATGGGGTGATCCCTCAAAAGGGGAACTTATGACTAAGCAGGGCAATATGATGAGGCACCAAATTTCATTTATTTTATGCCATTACAATATTGTACTATGGTTTTGCAAAGTGTTACTATTGGGGAAACTGAGGAAAGGGTACATGGAATCTCTCTATTATTTCCTACAAGCATATATGAAACTACAATTATTTCCAATTAAAAACGTCAATTAAAAAAATAAAATACAGATTGTCGGGCCCTCCTGCCAGAGTTTTTTATTAAGTCCAGTGTAGGGCCTGACAATCTGTGTTTTTAACTAGTTCCCCAGTGATGCTGATCCTACCATTTGGGGAGCACAATTTGAGACCCATTACCTTAGCTAAAAGGGGATTTTGTTATCAGAGACAAAACCTACAAGGGACATTCTACCCAGAAAAATCTTTCCTCCCCTCCAAAATCACAATGGTAATATAAATAGCCCTTTCCAGATAGTTAATGCCAAAAGCAAGAAAAAGATGAAGGGCTGAAAAAGACTGGGGAAGGATCTTAAGTTCAGATCTGTCCTAGCCTTAAGGTCAGTGTGGCAGTGAGTCAGTACTGCCCTAGTGGTCAGCAAGATCAGAAAGATGTGAGCAGACAAACCACTGACCCCACGACCATGGTGGTCCTCTTTAATAGAGTGGCCCCCAATCCTGGAGGGACCAGACACCTGTGCCAGCACAGAGCTCTGGAGCACACCAGGGGCCTAGGGTAGAGGTAGCACCTTTTCCTGCCTCCCAGACAGAAGGGCTTCTCCTGGTGCAGTTTAACTAGCTACTGTCTGCTGATCACCTGCTATGTCTCAGGTATGGTACCAGGTACATGACAGTCTTTACCGAATTTGATCCTCACAGCAGTCCTGAAAAACAGGCTATTATGATCTTCATGTTATAGTTGAGGAACTCAGGGTCTAGAGAGGTTAACTGCCCAGTGTCAGACACCTGGTAATCAATCGAGCAGGGATTCAAACCTACATCTTTCAAATGACTCGAGTTAACTTCAAAACTCATTTAAAATCACAGTACCACTTTGCTTCCTCAGTAGAGTATATAAGAATGGAATGGTAGGAGCAATGGGTGGGGAAAGATGAATCAATACAGTAGCAAAATGCCAGAAGGAGCAGCAAAAGTGGTGTGGAGAAAGCAGATAAAGGAGTGCCCTGCAAGAAGGACAAAGCTAGAGAGTGAGGACTGGTTTGAAGAGGATAGTAAGCAAAGCAGAGAATGGGGCAGAGGTGGGCAGAGAGAGGGTGCCATGGGACAATTAATTTACCACTAATATTATGAAATTGGTTTATTTAAATTAAAATGGAAATTTCAATTTATAGAGTATGTAATTCTATATAAAATATATTTAGAAAGCCATATGTGCATTAATGGAGGAAGCAGCATATTTTCTAGGGGCTATAAATTATCAGAATAATATAAAACCACAATGCTTCAAAGAAGCAAATGTCATCAGATTTTCTCATTTCCAGTTCAAACATTTGTTTTCTTAGAACATATGTCCTATAAATAATCTAACACCCAATATAAAACCTGGCAGGAAATATAGCCCATTAAATTTCTCTGATTGTGCTTTCTTTATCTGTCATATGTTTTAACGTGATTTTATTAACTGTGATAATTGCTCCTTTACTGCTAATGACAGTGTGATACTGTTAACAATCAACTTCCAAGGTAATTGTTTTTATGCTTTCCACTTCCCTCAATACTTAGATCTGTACCTCTTGAGCTAAAGTAGGATTGTGTGTCTTGTACTTGAGTCCATTTGGTCTCCTTTCCAGATGATAAACTAAGGACTATGCCAATATTTTCCCCCAGATTTCCACTATTTTACTGAACCCCTGACAATACCCTTTCTACCCTTCCCTACAATTGTATGGATTAAATGCAGCAGTAGATGCACAGTATACTGTCTGCTTACAATCACTGATAGCTGGTAATCACGGGGTAGTTGTGGCAATGGTGGTAACTGGTAGTAACCGGTAGTAGCGATACCCAGTAAAAAGCTCTAAAAGAAAAAAGCACTCGGTACAAGCAGTTTTGGGTAATACAAGCTATCCGCTTTTCCGGGTTTTCTCTTGCACTGTTCAGGAGAGAGAATGCTAATATCTGGCCCTTGCAGATATGGAGAAGGAAGTCTCAGATTATCGTTGTTACGCACCCCAGAGACTGGATCTCCCAGCCTACTTTCCTTGCTCTGGTCTCTGATCACCAAACGACCTTCTGGTTGGGGTTTGTCTCCTCATGTAGACTGGCCCTCCAGGGAGAGAGTGTGCTGATCAGCCGGCGTGAGTATCTCAGGTTCTTCATGTTTTTTTTCTCAGTAAAATTCTGGTTAACAGAAAAGAAAGGAAATGGGCCATTGTGCCTTATATGAAATCTAACTCAGGATTTTTTTCTATTTCCTTTTTTGTTCACTGATTCTCCAATGAGTAGGGGAAAGGTAAATATTTAATAAATAATATTTAATAAATAATATTAAATACGTGCTTTGTGTTTATTTAATGAAAGACGCTTTCTAAAAATACATAAATTGAGAGTGATTATAATAAATAAAAAGTGCTCAATATTCCCTTCCGGTGCTGCCGTCAAACATAATCTCTGACAGGTTATTTTCTCTCTCTTGGGCCATACTTTCCATCTATAAATGAAGAGGTTGGTCCAAGACACTGTGCCAAAGAAAATGTGGCTACGTATAACCGAGAACCTACATTTATCTTATCTTTCAAATCAACACTGTTCTGTGCCAGACATAAAATATATTTCTAAATCGCCTCCCCTCACCCATAATGCAAAATAGTTGTAGAGATTTTCAAAGCAGCTCAAAAGTGTGGTTTAGGTTGGTGTTGGTAATGACAGACAGATTTGCTTGGATGTTGAAATTTTCTGCGGCATGGTTAACCAGCTTCCATTGCAATATTGAACCAGTTTACCAAACATTTTATTCTCAGCCAATATAGGCATGGCAATTAAACTTCCAGAGGGGAATTTGTTTTGATCAGAATGTATTATTTCTTTTGTTAAAAATTCTGTGGTTGCTTTTTTAGTCCTCTTTTAAAATAGGCTTTGATTTTTAGCTTAGGCATCTGGAAATTTAAGGAAGAAGAAAACAGAACTAATTTATCTTTCTTCCAGATTGTTACTCAGGTCTCAATCTATGAAATCAGCCCATTGTTACTGAGGACTTAGAAATCTGAAATATTTTGAGTCTCTAAGGTTTATTAGGGAATGTATATAGTCATTCTGAGGCAGCCGAAACTTTTGTTCTATGTGGTAGACTGTAAAATTTGACTCACTTGTGATGATTTTCCTGACAATCCTCTGTAATAAAATGGGCGAAAGAATCACCTTCAATACTGGTTCATCCTTAACTGAAAGTTTGGTTGTTCAACCAAAAGATTGCTTTGGGAGACATGATGTTTCAGTTTAAAATATGCAACTCTTATTTGGATTGTTATATAAAGCCTTGCTATTTGGGAATTAGTCTCTGAGGTAAATTCCAAAATAAACAGATTCCATAACAAATTCCAAAATAAACAGGGTGAACCCAATAGGAGATTTCAATTCTTGCCTCTTGTAAATATACCTTTTTGGTCCTATGGGAAAGTATCTTTTAAATAAGTACTTATAAAAATAAGACTGCAGAGGAGAATATTCATAATAATAGAGAAAAAGACATAGAGACAGTACTGGCATTCTTGACCCAGTTCGTTAGGGCATACCAATTTTGGTAGTGAGGGTCATTTATGTTGTTACGTTGTTTTAGGCATTGTGAATGAAGCAAAATATAAAATACCACTATCAACACAAGTTTTCATTTTTTGAATATTTGCATCCTGCACAAGGAAAAGTATCATACACACACTCTTTCCCAAAAAGTACATGAAGTAGATATTGTCATAACTGTTTAATGATGAGGACATTAAGTTTCCAAGAGTTTAAATGAATTGTTCAAGGTCATACACTTGTAAAAAGAGCACCTGGGATTTGAACCCAGGCTATCTGACTTGTTCTTCTTTCCTCTTAGAAAACCATGTGTCATACTGAAATCCACCAATGAAATATATCATCCCACAGGGACCTTAATTTAATGATCACCTTATCAAACTACTCATTCGTCATTAAGATGGCCAAAAACATTAGATAGTTTCTGCTAAATTTAGATAGCCAATTTTCATACCTAGCCAAAAAAAATGTAATACTTAGAATTCCAAGTCTGAGATTCTGACAAGTTTAAGTAGAATCACACACAGAAGGAAAAAGAATTCAATCAAGCTACAAGACGCAGAATGAGATTTAATCTTAGCAATTTCACTTGGTAAGGAGAAAGGACCCTTCTGGAACCAAGGTCTACAATTAGAAAATAAGTGTAGTTCTTGGGAAAACTTCCTATTTTACCTTGAAAACAATATAAAGATAGGGAACTGATTTTTAAACTCTTCCAGAGAAAATTAAATTTCCTTAATAGGAAATTAGAGAAGTTAGAAAATGTTAATATAAATTTTAAAAATTCAGGCCTATGGGACTGCTGACTCTGAAAAAAGGGCATTAGTTCAGGAAAGAAGGAAGAAGAAAAAAGAAAGGAAAAGGGAATAAGAAGAGGAGGAGGAGAAGGGAGAAGGGAGGAAGAGGGGAAAAAGGGGAGGAAAGAAGACAGAAAGAAAGGAAGGAAAGAAGAGAGAATCAAGAGTGAAAAATCAAGAGTTGCTCATTGAGTTTATTCTTTTTCTTCCTTTAATATTCAATTTGTGTAGATAGGTATTCACCAGGATATTTTATGGAAAAATATTATTTTTATACCATCAGAAAGTAAACTGAATGGATCAGGGATTTTGTTTTTTTACTTTTGTTTGCTATTTTATCCCCAGCTATCTAGAACAGCATTGGGCATATAGATATCATTCAATACATTTGTTTAATGAACAAATTTTTGTGTTACATTCAAATACGTTAAGGATGGCTAGTCAATTAGGCAATTAATCTATTTCTTAAACTGAATAATTTAACAACATAGAGAATAACTGTGCGTAGAATTACTTTTCCTGAACAAATGAATTTCAGTTTAAAACCTAACATGCCAAGTTTAGAGATATTTCAGAAATACAACAAATCATCAGAATGTCTATAAGCTGGGTCACCTCCAGAAACTATCTCCCATCTCCTCTCAGAAACTCTCTTTACTAGCATTTATTACCACTGCCCAATGGGGAAATTTTTCTTGATGTCAAAATTCTTGGATTTCCTCACAAAGAATTAGGGAGGGAGCTTGATCATTTTGAATGGGAAATACTTCTAGCAATGGATCTAAGTAGAGATAAATGTGGGACTTGGTAGCTTCTGCTCTTTCTTCCTTTATCCTGGAAAATGTGAATGTAGTACCCTCCCACCCCAGCCCCTCCTCAAAAATCTGTATATGAAATCAGCAATAGCAAAGAGAAAAACACCTGCCATTTATTTAGAGCTTATTGGACACCAGGGACTTCTGTCAGCAGTTTACATGTACAACCTTATTTAATCCTTAGAATGGCCCTGTGAGGTAAATGCCACTATTCCGTCCTTTGATTCCTTTTCTCCATCTCTCTCCACTGGAACCAGTGTATCTATTTGAGAGGGTGGCAAACTCCAGTTTGTTGCCTACTATTGTAAAGAAAGTTATTGGACAATAGCTAGACCTATTCATTTATGCATTACCTATGGAGACTTTTGCATTAAAAAGTAATTATGACAGAGACTATATGGCCCGCAAAGCCCAAAATATTTACCAACTGGCTCTTTACTGAATAAAGTTTGCCCACCCTTGATCTGTCTAGTCTACAGAGGAAGGCAAGGAACTCTTGCCCCTTCCTTTCTAGCTCCCAACAAGTTCTACTTCCTTTTTTGTTTCTCCACTCCCTATTTCTCCTGACATTTTATTTTGCAGAGTCAGTCAGCCAGGAATCTTACTGTGGAGGTTTAAATTACATTTGCTCTGTGACTTTGGTAAACCTACATTATTGCTTTTTTAAAAAAAAAAAAAAAAAAAAACCACTCCCCACCTTCATCCCTATTGCACTGAAACAGAAGTTTTTTGGGTCTAGCAGACTATGTGCCTGATGCCAACATGGAACTGAGGCCACCAGCTCCCCTTCCACACAGCCGGAGACTGTGGCTTCAGAGTAAACTTCCCTTCTCAGGACCTTTTTAGGATAAGCATCTCTGAAGAGCTAAAGTCATTTGAGGATCATGAAGTCATTTGAAGTCATTTGAAGGGGGAAGGAAATCAGTCTTTCTTTGCCATTGCCTGGAGTCTCCCAGAGCCCCACTTCCCTCTACCAGGATGTCTATTATTCTCTTGGGGTTTGCTCAAATGCCATATCCACAGTCGGATTGAAAGGCAAGTATACCGAGGCCTTCTGTTCACATCCCATGGGAAACAACATATAATGGAGTGAATTCTAAACTAGAAGTGAAGTTTTCTGGATTTTAGTTTAGACTCTACCCCAAATTGCTTTATGACCTTAACCTATACCTTTAACCTTTTTTTTTAAATTTTCCTCTTCTCACCTCTAACATCAGGCATACTAGATAATCTAAGGTCCCTTCTAGCTGTAGGAGTTTTACGATGCTATATAAACCTTGAACCCACTAAAAAGGACACTTAAAACTTGCCAACGTGGAGTCTGTTCAAACAGATCCAAATTCAATCTGACTTAAAAAGACCATCAGGTGTCTGACTACATAAGCAATGGCTTTTGTCTTAGGAAAAGGTATTAAGAGTCCTTTACACCAAATAAGTTCTAAAATTGTAGAGAAGAAAATAGCTTGCAGCAGTCTTTTTAGATCTGGGTCAACTGTTTCTATGAAAGAAATGAAAGAAAGATAGGAAGGAAGGGAGGGCAAAAGGGAGAGAGAAACAGAGAGAAATAGACAGGGAGAAGGAGAGGGACAGGGAGAGGGACAGGGACAGGGAGAGAGAGGAGGAGACGGAGAGGGAGACAGAGAGGGAGAGGGAAATGACTTACTTTTCTTAGCAATAACTTCCACACTCCCGGCTATATTTTAACATAAGCCTCAAGGCCCCTGGCAGAGCAGCTATATATGAAAGAGTCTAAATGTCAGATTTATTCAATGCTATCAAAGTGATAGCTTCAATAAAAGATAAAGGAGACAGCCAAGGACTGAATTTGGGGGCAAAGATTAAAGGAGATTTATTTGCACAAAGAAGGGGGAAAAGTTGACATGATGATTCAAGAAGTAAAAATAATATGAAAGTGCAGATGTTTGAATTTTGAAGACATGAAATAAAAACCTCAAACTATTCCTGTTACATTCTGAGCAGTCTTTTAAAATCCTGTTTCAAGAGAAGAGGATTAAAAGTATTGAATTTTTGTTTGTGAAAGACATTCCTCAAATTCCATTCCTGGATAAGAAATGAACATACTGAACACAGTATTTGGGGCCCTTAGTATTGCAAAGAAGGCTTTGAGAAGATGTTAGTGAGCCATGGAGATCAGTGACATATTGAAGACTATATTTCTCAGATGCTATTTTGAAAGTTTTATCATCCTTATTTTAACCGATTCAAAATGAAGAACAGAGAAATCAAATAAAAAACTAGTCTTCTGTTTTTGTAATTTATGGAGCCCAGTAAAGGAGGCCTAACAATTGGATTTATAAAGCTTTTTTCAGAAGAGAATATAGAGATGCATTAATCTGGTGTGTGGGAGGGAAGTATCATAGAGAAGAGGTGACAAATGGCAGAAAGTGCTTGATCCTCTCTTTATCTGGGGAGAAGACCTATGTTTAAATAGTGTACCTGCCACTCCAGAAGCTTCTGAAAGGCATGGCTTTGCCCAAGATGGCAGGTCAACCCGCTCACTAGCCCAGAGGCCATGCCCGGTAAGCTGCACTGATCAGCCAATTGATTATTCTCTCAAAGCTAGAATTTCTGGAAACACATTTAAAAAGGTTAGAAAGTTCAAAACAGCATTCAAAGTTTCATCAACAATGAGAAAGTAACTGTTGCAGCATAACAGTGACTCACATTATCTAGGCTTCACGTGAACCAAAATACCTGGGAATTCTGATAGGCCACGACTAGGTGATTTAAAAAAAAAAAGTTCGTTCAATAGACTTCAAAGTTTAATTAACAATTGAAGATTCTAGAGCCTGATTTTTTTATAATGATATTTAACTAGGGCATGTACAAATACACTCTGGCACATAACACCCTTTCCAGATTCATCAAGATTTAAGACATATTTTCAAGGACAGTGTTAAAATGTTCACTCTGTGTTTTTGGTCTCTGCATATCTGGTTTAGCTGCTCTGTGCTGCAGCGATTTTGGGGATTATTTTTCCTTTCAGAGCTTTTATAGTAATTTTATATTCATGATTTGAAATGCGGCACTCTGCTTTCTTTGGGCTTACTAGGTGACTTGAACATCGCAGTCAGTTGGAAACATATGCCTTTTGGATGTGGAGTGGGGAGGCAGAGGATAGGAGGGAAGATTGCTAATGAATTGCGTAGATTGTGTGATGTGGCATTTTAGTACAGTAGAAACTTATATGTTACCTAAATATAGGTCAAGTTAGACTATCAACACTGGCCCAATACCAGAGTGATTATAAATTATTCCTAGAAGAGCATATGCCTGCCAAATGCATAATAGGACTTTACTGTTTGGACCTTACTTCATGTAGTCCCTTTTACAGCTAGAGACCGGCACAAAAGGCAGGACTTCCAGCTGTTGCGTTAGGTACATTGGCCCACCAGAGACAATGAATGCCCTTAACATTTCCAATTTGGTCTAAATTCAAAATTGTAGCAAATAACAAGAGTTGAATTAATGAGTGACCAGTCTGCAAGAGGTACAGACCATCTCAGTGGACACCTCCCTGGAATGCCAAGGCTTACAAAGAGAAATAAATACATTTGGAAGCCAACAATGGTTTTGGATTATGTATGCTAAATATGTGCAATTCTCAGCAGGAAAAACACAGGCAGGTATAAGACAGAATTGGAGTGTGCCCATGTGTTTCAGGGGAAGAGATTTCATTATCTGTAATAGGCACAAGCCAGTTTAACATGCTACTTACATGTGCAGTTTGTACCAAACTCAACTCAAGACATAGAGTTATCTGGTGAGCTATATACTTCTTTGTTTGACTGGATGTTGAATAAGTGTGGCAGAATATCAAAGACCAGTGTTATATGACTACAAAGGGATTTAAGCCTGTCTTATCCTGCTCTCCCCCTCCAAAAACTGGCAAGAGAAAATGTTCCTTTTATTCCTCTTTTATTACTATTCAAGAGATACAAGTTTTGTCAATAAAAGTGAAAAATGAAAAATTGCAAAAAGAATATAAAAATCACCACCTGCCATCTCACCATCTCAGATAAACCCCATCTGTGTTTTGGTTAATATCCTGCTAGTCCCTTTTCTATATATGTTTATATAATTCATTTCAAAATATATAATATGTAATAAAAAGTATAATTATGTACTTTTTTACAACCTGCTCATTTTTTACTCATCAAAACATTGTTACTATCTTTCCATGATAGTCCATATTCTCCCACTGCTTCATTTTTAATGGTACAAGGTATTCTGTTGTATCATCCTACTGTAATTTACTTAAAAATCTCATATTGTTGGATTATTGGACATTTAGATTATACCCAACTGTTTTGTTACTGTAAGTAATGTTATGATGAACATTAAGAAGAGACTTAGCCCTTGAAATTGGTCCTCCATTTAATATTTCCAAGCTTTCTTCCTGTTATTCCCTCCTTTGTAAATTAACCATGCACCTACCCACTCACTGAGTGTTTTCGTTTGCTAAAGGCTGCCAATGCAAAAATACCAAAATGGGTTGGCTTTTATAATGGGAATTTTTTAGGGTAAAATCTTACAGTTCTGAGGCTGTGAAAATGTCCATGTCGAGGCATCAGACTTGAC